>VACF01000672.1:167096-236045 GCA_006891605.1 Pleurozium schreberi
AWTTWAAACAGTGTAKTTTMAGAAACTATGACAATTAAGGGTTAATAACCTACGGATGGTTCATAGACTACTGATTAAATAGTGTGTTTMAGAGTGCCAAATTTGTTACATTCAAGAGCAAAATTAGAGCTCGAAAAATTAGGAAACAGATTTGAGGCTCCAGATGGGCAGTCAGAGAGAGTTCAAAGCATTTGTCAAAGTATAACTCAAAAGATGATCTACGCTGCTTCTTATTACCAAAGTGATCTCAATTAGAAGAGTACTAAATTTGATATGGTCTTCTTAATAAGATGCCGTTTCCATTCTTCTCAACACTGCCTCTTTCTATTTAAACCACTACATTACTCAATACTGTAGTGTCGTTACTATTCTCAATGGTAATTCAACAATGACGCCAATCAATAATGAGGCGAACTTCACGCCATTCACATAATTTAATGAGAAGAACTCCTATTAACCCTTGAAGGATGGACCAGTGGCCATGGAAATCATGCATTTTGATACCGTGTGACATCATCTCCTTTGAAAAAGCTAAATATATTCATTGGAAGTCAAAGTACTAGAAAATATTTCCCCTTTCCACCCCTAATACTGAGGATGAATGATTGCATTTTTGTCCTACAAGGAAAGATTCTTTGCCATTCATCGGACGCAAAACGTCCTCGGCGTCGTTTAAAGGTTAAACCCAAATCACCTATAAGGTAGGCGAACCCAATACCGACTGTTGGCCTAATACCATCCAAATGTAGGACTCTTGTTGATTTTAGATTGATAATCTATGACATAAATACATGCCTTAACTTCATGACAAGTGAAGGTAAGGCATGCATCGTTGTCATAGATTCTCACTCTAGAATCAACGACAGCCCTACATTTGGGTGGTATTGGGTAAATGGTTGGTATTGGGTTTGCCTACCTTATTCTCCTGCAAGGTTGTAGATGGCAAAATTTCCTCGAAAACTAGTTTAATCAATAACCCAACTAGATGAGTAAATGAAAGTGACTGAGTTTGTATAACGTAGGGTAGGCAAACCTCGTTGCGCCAGTCAGTGATAATCTTTTCTCTCTCCAGAAGGCGTAATAGTAAATCTATCTGTCTGGTGCGTTCGCCTGTGGAGTTGCAGGTGGGATGCAAGGTGATCCAACCATTCTCCGTGCCTGTCCTTAAATCTCCTGGATCGATGAAGAAAACTTTGGTAAAGGTTTTCAGGTGTTCCCAAAACCTGCATACGTGTTAAAACATGGTCATGTTTAGTGGAATTCGTGTGTTTCAGACAACCAAAATGGAGACATTCAAATGCACAAAAAGCTCAAAAAAAACAGACAGGTAAAACATCTGAGATTTTCAAACCGGACCCTCGGAAATTATAGCTAATCTCTTGAAAATCTGCCATTTAAACGAATACCAAGGCGGTAAAACACTCATCTTGGAAACCAGAGCTTGTTCTTATAGACTCAAAATAGCACCCGAAGAGAAAGACGATACGGCCAAACCTTTTCACAACATACATACTCTTTGTTTCACAGTGAAAACTTCAGAGAAAAGTATTTATTCTAAACCTGCGTAACGCTGTTTAGCTCTCGTGAGCAAGTACCACTGCCAATTTGAGAATTGGAATCAACATCATGCTTCAACAAAACTGGCCCAAGATTGCATGGTTTTCAAAATCTAAAATTTTACTAAGCATTCTTCGACTCCCAGAGAGCTCCTATTGAAGTTGTGGCAAGATATCAAGCTAGCTATATAGCAGAGAGCATATACCACATGCAAGTAAATCATACTTTGTACCTTGGATGGATGTAGCCGAGAATCTCACCCTCTAGCTTGAAGGGAGTGAAAAACTTTTTTTGTTCCTGCAATGCCAGTTCAAAGCTTCTCAGGTTTCATATAACTATTCCTGGTGTGACGATCCGGAAACTCTAAGATGATATGCAGAGAAAAAAATCTAACAGAACAAGGACAATGAACGTGCATGAAATGTGAGTAGTCTCTATAAGCACATTGTGACACTTACCACCGATAAAAATCTTAACATGATTCTYAGGCAGTTGTGAAAACTCACCCTTCTCCATTTTAGATGGCACCCAACAAAAAATATGCATAAARAAGGGTTGAACATTCTCTACAGAAAGCATAATCGATTCCTTGTATCTTTYGGTACCTCCCGCTTGAAGCGAACGCAACGAAAGAATCTGGACTTCTTTTCCAAGGGTGTTGCGGTATCTCCTCAAGAATGCAAAGGATTTCTCAAAATCACGACAATGTATACTTGGTAGCAAAAAATCAACGGGACGTGACACTCACGAACAAATTCAAATACGGAGTGCCAATGGTTGCTTGAGTGAAGGAAGATGTTGAGTTACCCGGCCAACATTGCAGTTGTGAATCACCGTCTCCCAGTAAGGCGCAAGACTTTCGATGGCGGGATCAGGCATTGTAGCGAAGAAGAGCGAATCACTCCTGTGGTTTAGGGTTTTTAGGGTGAAGGAAAGTGGGTATGGAGAAGAACATTCAACTGAGTATGACGTTTTGAACTCTAAAGGTCACACACCTTATCGCCTTCAAAGCAACCCTTGAGAATTCCGGATTTAGTGTGGATGCGGAAACGCCCATCTCGCAAACTAAGTCGCTTGTTGCACATCAGAGCCACATTGGCATGGTTGACATGTTTGATTGCAATTTCTTGATCGTCGTTCAGCATTTGCAAACGTAGTTGATTCCCAAGGTGAAGTGCTTGGTTACCAAATCGGTAATCCGAAGTCTCACGACGAAGTCTAGAAATCTGTATGAACAACGGTACGAAACCCTAAACCTGGCCTCCGACAGAGACTTTGAAACTCGACACCCTCGAAACAATTTCAAATCATGTGCAAATGGATATGATCCCAGGAGAGGAGTTCTCCAAGCTCTTGTTCGTAAATGTTACAAGGATGAGGGTCTTAGGGTTTTAGGGTTTAGGGTTCTATGCAGATTGCAGGGATCATTCTGTTCCTCCGAATTCGAAGAAAATATGCAGTCTCGAGGAGSCTATTAGCTACTTGTGGTTGAATTCTGTCAAGTAGAAATTGAAATTCAAGTGGTTTTTCGCAGTGCGAGTTGAATATAGGAGCCAAAGTTTAGAAGTTACCAAGAGAACGTGAGTGGTGATCGAATCGAAGCAGAGCTGTCACTATGTCTMGCATCAGCACGGCCATTGCGTCGTATTCGACCTTCACGCAGCCAGTTGTGCGTCCCTCCTTTCGGACAGAGAATGTTTTGCGCCTGCTGCAATGGAGAGCATGGCGCGTGATGCCTCATCACCGAGGTCTTGTGCCAGTCGCTAGTATTGGGAGGGTAAGTTTTCAGAATCAAATTCAGCTTTCAGCGACCGATCATTGCAAATCTTTCAGTCCATTGCACAGTGACGATCGTAGCTATCTGCGATGTTTTGACAGAAGTTTTGGAAACCATAGCGAAGGAGGGTTTAAACTGTGAGTGCAGGCTTCTGAAGGGGAACAGGAACCTCCTCACATCACTGGAAACAGTGACGATGACGAAATTGCACAAGATGCGGAATATAAAGGAAAGGTGGAGAGACAGTTGCAGGCGGAGAAGGAAGCTCGCTGGCAGGCTCGAGAGGTAATGTAAACATAGAGATCACACTTGCGTGCCTCAAAGTTTAATTTGAGTCCCATTCTTTGTTCAGGCAAATTTCTCTTTGTTTGTAAACAACTTTGTAAGCTACATCAAGTCATTCTCAAATTCTGATACTTCAATCCCTTGTTGTATGCTTCCAACATCTGAATTGATATGGTTTAATATGTCATCAAATGCACTTATTTCTGTTGGATCAAAGTAAAACTAAGAACGGAGGATTTCTTTGTTGTTAGAATAATCCTAAGGCACTCTGTGTTCTCCACACTGTTGAAACAATGGCAGGCACGAGTGGTGCCCGATACGCACAGGGATTTGCTAGAATTTCTTTTGACCACCGAAGAACAAGAGATGGAGTTTGAGGTTGCACGGTGTCGCCTTCGGTATGTCTAACCTTGGCTGTTCATGGAAACCACTGCTCTCCACAGGTGTCTCTCTGAGAGAAGCACCTCTGTGAGGAGGAGCCAGCTTTTTGTATGCAATGTGCATGTTTTAGATGACGCAAGGTGAATGTGACCAAGTGAAGCTGGATGCTTGCAGGAATAGGGATCTTTTCTGTACCTTTTTTGTATTGTCTCGCTTAGATTCATATGGCATTCTTGAAAGATTCCCATAAGGCCATCTGCTAAGTTAATTCAAGGAAGAATTAGGGTACCCAGGATGATCCAATCTTCTAACATCTTCTTTTTTTGGACACACATTCTCTTACATCTTGAGTTCACGAATATATTTGGGAGAAGGGAGCCTGTGACATCACTCCGATAGCTCCCAGAATAGTATCACACCGTTCTCAGCCATTTTGATTGAATCCAATTCATATCTTGTCAAATGAACATTCAATACGATGGGCAGACTTGTAGAACACTTTCGAACTCTCTGTTGCAGAAACGAGACGCWAGAAACTCTCCAGTTACTTTATGTTGATGATCGGCTTGTGCCTGAATACTTGTGACTGCAAATGACRAAGTTGGATGGATAAATGCAAGGTTGACAAAAGACTTTTTTGCGTTCCTGGAGTCTGAGCTTGGCAGCCTAAGATTGGCTGAAAACAAGACAGCGGTATGCACATCACCTTGCTTACTCAGGCTCAGCCAGAATTTTCTTTGAGCTGCGAGCTAGGAAACCCCGTCGTCCTAAATTTGTTTCTAGCTCTTTGCCACTAATTAATTAGCTTATTCCCTTTGATGGAATTTGAGTCCTACACCAGCTACTCTCCTTCTAGAAAAAACTTTATTTTATTTTACCTTGTTTTGTTTGGGAAGCTCTGCTAAGTACCTAGCTTTTTATTATAAAGCTTTTATGACTTTAGAAATATGTGTGTTCAAACTGAACACTCAAGGATTTTGCAAGATGCTTGATTTATCTTACTTAAACCTGTGTTGATGAGTTCTTTGTGATTTCACAAGCCTATTATTATGGGATACCAAAATTAAAATGTTTTTGATAAAAGTGGTTGGTTGATTAGATCTTGCAACTGATAAGAAAAAGTCAAATAGGTGCTCTATAGTGAGATGTTCCATAAAAGGGCTATTTTGTTTTGAGCCATTCCTACTTACGATGAGAAAGTTGTGGATTTTTTGGTTATTTTTTGTTTTAAAAAATTAAAAAAATACTTTTGAATAGTTGGTTGTGGCAATGGCACAAGGCACACTAGTAAAAAGTGAAATTTGGAGTTACCAAAAAGTTTCAACTTACAAACCTATGAATATTTAAATCTAATTCATTATACCTCCAAATTTTACACATCCATTTATATTTTGCTTCGTAAGTATTATTTTGCAAGTGTGCAAAATCCCATCATTTTCACTTATGTATATGGTGCTCCGGGCAATGGGAACTAATGAATTCATTGTCCCAGCTAGAAATTTTAAATGTTAAAATTTGCCCCCTATCTTGCATTAGATGATTTTTGAGGCCTTTGGAAGACTGCTACCTAGACTGTGGGAACTCTAAAAACTCTACCACATAAGCAATCTGACATAGTCGAGAGATTGCCATGTCAGATAATAATATTTAATTAATAATTTAACAATTTTTTCAAATAATTTTTTAATTTTTTAATTTTTTTTAATTAATAATTATTTTGACTAGCAGTAGTTGGTTCACAGTATGGAAACAGTCCTGAAACAATCTCCAAATGCCCCCAAAAAACATCTAATGCAATGGTTAATGTTGTATTTTTTGAACTTTCTCAGCACAATAGGGGCCTCTTATTGCAAATACGAATGTGATGAACGTACGATTCACTTTTCGACGAATGTGCTCCTCCGGACGAACAGAACAACGGATGACTCTTTCATCGGCTTCCGCCCGTCTCTGATCTCTCTGGGCAGTCTGGGGTTAGGGTTTCACGTCGTCTCCTCCGAGCATCATCGCCAATTGCATCGCCAAATTCGCCATCGCCACGCCTACCATGGGCTAACAATTCTCCAATTTGCCGTCAACACTCTCTTCTGCCGCAAATTCATTCTTCCATGCACGGCATCGATACTTTCTGCGCCTTGGCGCCCATCCATCCCCACCTGGCCACGCCACAGGAGCCCGCCGAAGTCCCATTGCTAATGCCACAGGACGGGCCGCCCCTGGCCAGGGAAGGCGCCGTCGTCGAAATGCCAACCTCTCTTATCCCCGAGGACGCGGTCGCCACTGCCACTGGAACCGAGGGCAAGGGCCGCATCATCCCGGAGGAAGAGTGGACGGAGGTTCTCGCATCGGAGTCCGCCATGGAAGGATTAGTAGATGAGGGGACGCTCGACAAATTGAATCCCGATGTTCCTCGACCGAAAGACCTCGCGGGGAAGGACAGCGAAGAGGGATTTTCGAAAAGGCCCGTGAATCCGGCGATTGCAAAGACGAGCTTGTGTTCGTATTTTCGGAAGAAAGGTTGTAATCACGGGGAGAGCTGTAAATTCGCGCATGGGGAGAGTGAACTGCAGCAGAGGCCGGATGGGACGTGGGACCCGACGTCGGAGAGGTGTAAGAAGAGYGGGGGGGTGGAGAAGGGGGGAGAGGACGAAGGGGAGGAGAGTCGGTATCGGAAGTGTCTGGTGAATGTGCCGATGAATTGGAGTCAGCAGAAGTTGAAGTCGTTCCTGGACGAAAATGTGGGTTTCGAAATTTTGCAAAGAGTTTGGTGCCGTGTCTATGGAATCAAGCTTCATGATACGAGTGTTGAATACATGTGTTTTCAGTAGAGAATTGTAAATGCTATGGTTGATTGTGAATTTTRTGGTGTTGATCCGGTAGGTAGGGCGGGCACTAAGTGGAGGATACTATTTGCGTCMTTAGAGTATGGTAACCAAGGTTTAGGATTGTGTTTTCATATCAGTATTGAGTTGTGGAGAGATCATGTTGGACACTACAAGAGCAGAACCCCTTGAGATTGAATTTTTATGATTGTGTATGAGTTTTTACATGCAATTWTAAAGGGGGAGGTTGTAAGGGTAGACAAACCCGTTAGCATGCAAAGAGCAGTGGCCTTAGAGATTTAGATAAGTAATCATTACCCAAATTACTAAGGGAACTCAGTTTTTGAATAGATGAGTTGCTATTGGGAAGAAGTGTCAGTATAGGAGACTGGATCAGGTCGCTATCAGTTTGTGTCATCTTCCTTCCGTCCCATAAGAAAGCTGTACTTTTCTRCATGCTCCTGGAAGTGTCATCAACGAGCTAAACTTTTCCTGTATTGTGTGCGCAGGGTGTTTCATACACGAGTGCACAGAAGAGGAAGTCCATGAAGGTGTGCTTTCTGGGATTTCGTTCTCAAGAGGAACTGACGAAGTCGGCYGAGGTATGTCTCTTCGTAGCAGATTTCAGTTTCTTCAATTCTAAATGGCTTTCTTCTATCCGTTCTTTTGCTTCACTACACTAAACATAGCACATACTGCGGATCACAGTAGTTACGGGAGGCTACGGTAACGYATATTTTTCTAATATAGTGTTGCGCTTTTGACCACTTGAGAGCTGCAAATGTAGCTTCAAGCCTCCTTGGACATGATAGTGAAACGGGTATGATGTAATTCTTGTGCAATATGGTTAAATTTACTAATAAATAGCCTCAGCAATTACTTCACTCTTAATTCTATTGAGTGTTACCTCTTACTATAAGTTTGCAGGAGCGAGGTGTAACTTTGCAATAGGAATTGTTGAAAGCGTTGTCATCAAGTGATCAGCTTCCAAACATGTGGATACTAGATGGTCAGCTAGTAACGTTGGTTGTTTAAAGTAGTGTAAGGCGTAAGCAACACCACATTGAATAAAAGGGTGTACATTGCAATTTACACATAACTGCCCTTGTTCTGATGATGATGATAGAACGAAGGTAACGTTTTGACAATTTTTATGTCCTCTTGTTTCCTTATGGTCTGAGCAGATCCTGGACGGAATGTCCGTGAGTAACAAGAGGTTGAAGCTTGCGGATGTATTACCTCGTGCATGGGAGCAGAAGGCTGTCGGAGTGACGGAGGCGGCTCTTGCTGGTGATAAAGAAGAGGATAATGATGGGGAAGACCATGCAATGGCAGAGGATGTCTCGGGGGATGAGAATGAGAAAAAATCCTTGGAACCKTACAGGAATGTGACCCAGGTGGTCACTCCTCTTGCGCACTTGCCGTACGAAGAACAGTTGGAGAAAAAGAAAGAAGAGATAGTTCAAGTTCTCAAGCGCCTTGTAAGTCCTCATACAGTGTCTCAAAAAGAATTTCGCACAGGTCTTGCATTTGATTCGGCTTCATGAAAATTTGAATCTCTGTGTACATCTCTGCCCTCTCAGATTTAGACTTCAATGTCTTATTTTGGGCATACTTAAGCCGAGTGTTCCTGTGTATTCCCTCCGTCCCATTAATACTAGTCCCTGTTGTGTTTTTCATTTGTCCATAATTACTTATCCCCTTGACTTCAGACCTGATTTTAGGGTTGAAGATGATTCCTTCATTTCCAATGAAATTGAAAGCCAATAAGTCTAGTTATTTTCCTCTTTTCAAATTAAAAAATTCTAAAAATTAAAATTTGTATAGCAATTTAAAGTTGACTGGGTCAAAAGACAGAAGACATTGAACTTTTTATTGCATTTGTTTAATAGCCAAGTTCACTTGTTTTTCACTTGTTACATGCTTTACCATTGCCTGGTTTGGAGGACTCCCACAGTTCTGGAAATTCTGTCGATGAACCTCTAGCTCATATTCACGACTATATTGGTATTTCGAAATTCAGGATATCACCAACTGCWTTCTTTCAGGTTTGTCTTCGTTACCATATTACCTAGTGTATTGAATGGGAGGACCTATTTACTTRGGTRTTGGCAAAATTGTAATTCTATTAAGWTKTTTYTTWCCCCCTAATGTCGTCCCTTATCTGTAATAATTRTCCTGTATATTGTGCAAGTTATAATGAATACAATGTTACCTACCCGGTTTGTTTKATCTGAAGTTTTTGTTGAATGAAGATCTGGATTAAGGAAAGGAACGTTTGTACTATTTTGTATGGCAGGTAAATTCAGCTGGTGCTGAGAAGCTTTATTCTCTCGCTGGCGATTGGGCTGGACTTGGTCCGGATACCTTGCTATTTGATGTGTGYTGTGGGACAGGTGCTATCGGGTTGACACTCGCCAAACGAGTTGGAATGGTATGCCGYAACTCCTTTCGTCTTAYGAAGTTAAATATGGAATTTTGCTGRTCAAAAGCAGTGTACAAATGGCTCRATWTTCCTTTAGATGCATCATTGGCATCAATAATWTATTTGGTTTGGRGAATTTYTCAGGTAGTTGGAATTGAGATGAACGCTTCAGCAATTGCCGATGCTCAACTTAATGCAGATTTGAACGGKATAAAAAATTGCCGGTTCATCTGTGGTAAGGTATGTAGATGCACAATTTGCTGTGTTTTGTTGTAGGCGGTTTCGTTTCTAGACTGCCGATTGAGGATAATAGTAGCTTTACCGATTGTGTATAATTGAGAACAACCATTCTAAGAACGATTATGGTTTGTCAAAATGAGCAGGCAGAAGACGTGATCAGCAACCTGTTGAAGGAGTATGCAATAGACGTCCTAGATGGTAGCGAAAAGAATTCTGAACCTGTAGTTGGGAAAGACGGAGAAGCTAGTCAGGRACAAGTAACTACTGCTGTTGAGAATGCTGAGAAGCAGCAAGAGGACAAGAGACAGGGATTCAAAAAYATTGTGGCTATAGTTGATCCACCCCGTGTTGGACTTCATCATGTGGTAAGTATAGCTTTCTGGTAACATCATTCCAAGTGTTTGAGCATTTGTTAAAATTCACATTATTAGCCAAACATTATCAGTCTAGTATTTGAGTTCTGATTTTACAAATCATGGTGGAAACCTGTTTGTTCCCAACCATGACATGACGAGCTGTAATGGCCACATACAGTTAACGGTTGCAAAGAAAATAATGAGTCTAAGCATTGGATTCTTGATTCTGAGCACATGTTCATGCTCAAARATTTGTTTTCCTTCTTATCTATGTCCTTAGCTGCATTGTAATTAAGTGGGCTTTGACTATGTGGCAGGTCTTAAGAACGTTGAGGCTACACAAAAAGCTCAAGCGTCTTGTGTAAGTCCTTCTTGTTCTTGATTTTTGCATTGGCAGTCTGTTAGATAATTGCAGTCTCGAAATCTTCCATACTTGATATCGCTYTTCGTGTGATTGTTCTTGTTTTGGCTGCTGCTATATCTTCATTGGAAATGTTGTCCGCAGGCGTCAATTTTATTATGTACTTATTTTTCATTTGTTTTGGGCCAAGTGTATCTAGTTACGCTGCATCCAGCATCCTTAGCTGTTTGCAAATTTCTTTCTTTAAGTTATGAACCCTCTCTGTCATGTCTTGTGCAGGTATATTTCCTGCAACCCTGATAGCCTCCTCGCCAATGCTGTGGAGTTGTGTATGCCTATCAAGGAAGGTCCTGTCGAGAAGCAGAAGAGCAGAGGAGGGTTCAGAGGCTCTAACTTAGGACAYGCACGACGCAGAGTRAAGACGCTGCCTCCATCTGAGCCTTTTCATCCTGTAAAAGCGTGCGCAGTGGACCTTTTCCCGCATACAAAACATTGTGAGATGGTTATGCTGTTTGAGAGGTAGCAGCTGCTCAAGCTTGTTAGCTCATTTTTGTACGCCACTCCAGAAATTTGAGATTGCAGTAGCAGTATCGTACTAAAGAACCCTCTATGAAATTCCTCAGAATTAATTTGGCGAGAGATTCTGCGTATGAGCTTCCATACCCATTGGACTTTCCAAACAGATTACGGTACAGTACAGGACAAGTAATGAAACCTCAGAATCACTTCGTTTAGAATCTATTTTGCTGTGATGTTCTGCGTTTCCTTGACTCTGACTTTCTAGTCGGAGATTTATTTCTCATGCGTACATGGACAGGAGATTGTGTAATATAGGGGCGTATTTAGGAGCATTTAGGAGTTTGTGCAAGTTTCTATTTTAGTAAGAATGTAGATCATACTGAAACCGTAACCTTTTTTTGGAATACCATATGAGTAAATTGTGAATCTTTGAAGTACTAAAAATAAACATATTCAAACTAGCCCACAAGCTCTCTTGAGTGGCGGTTGAATATAGTAGCAAAGATTTTAAGGAGTTGGTTTTGGAAACCGACCATAATTAGGTGTGATTACCATAACCTAGTTGCATGTCTTCTTATGAGTCATATATCTAGATTTTGTAGACTAGGGTTTTATTATACGAAAATTGAATCCTTTAATGATGAAGGATTCATGTTTTGAAATGACCCAATTTTGATTGATTGCATTGTAGAAAGTATAATCTTAAGTACAAGAAATCTTTATTTCATTAGATTGAATGAAGAACTTTCGGGCTTTCGGCATTCGGCATTGGTTGTTTCAAAATAATATAGAACAAATAATACATGGCCCATATAAATTCTTCAAAACTCCTAGCAAAGATATCAACACGAATTCATTTAGGATTTAAAAGGGTTAATTTAATTAGTGAATGAGTTTGAATAGTGTAAGACTCAATTAGACTAATTTGGTTGAGTATTGGATGAATTTGATATAAATAATGTATATACACTTGGATGAAATTATATAAGCATGGATGAAGATAAATAAAGCATATGAAAGTTGGAATAGTATAAAACTAGTGTTGACTTCATAATAATCTATCCCCCAAAAGAAGCAAACACACACATTGCCCCCTCCGAGAGTTCAAAAAATCCTTTACCATCAATGAATTTATAAAAAAAAAAAATGATCCCCTCTGATATTGACAATTTATACACAAATTCAGATATAGGATACACAAATTGAAATACATATACATTACAAAATACATAATATGAACATACGGTATGGAATAAGGATACAGAGATACGATATACATACGGAAATTACATTATCCCATATCAATTGTGAAAGGTACTGTCTAGAAAAAAATACAAGTAAGGGGGTAGGGTGGAGGTTGAAAATATAATTAATCTAAAAGTGAATCAGATTGAATACCCATGAGTGACATTCTCTTTCAAAGACAGGACCATACTTCATGATAATCATTCTATCTAAAATACTCAAAACTACCTTATTGGTGTGCCTATTACATTCTAGTATTTCCCAAATTAATTTAAGTTAGTATTATTTTTGTAGGACGTATTATTTGAATTTATTGCACTAGTGGTATAACAAATCTATGAAAACACCAAAAAGTGTAGAAAAATTGTAGCCATCAAATTAATTGCAATCAATGGACTATTTGATTCTCAAGATCTTGGAATTAGGACCCAGTTATATGACGGTTATGGTGACGTAGGGAGTTCTACTTTAAAAATTCATAATGATTACATTTCATATCCAATCTTAATTCATGAGTTTCAATTGCCAACACTACAAAAATGTTATTTCTAAAAATGAAAGTGCTTCCAACTATCGTATGTTAGATGCAGCATATTGGTGACAAAATAATTTAATTTTAGGATTTTGACAATTCGATATCTTGACTTTCGTCACTTTCTATTTCCTAATTTTTGGAAACTCCTAATTTTGGATTGATTCTTTCTATTCGTGCATAAACATGTGTTTTCAAAAAAAATGTCAAGTATATTTTTTGGATATTCAAAATTAGAAACAACAAAAAAAAATTCAGATTTTTAGAAATAGTTATACAATTTTTAAAATCTTAAAAGTCTCCCAAATTTTTCCTACTATTATTTACAAAATTAACCTACACGTACGGTAAGGTAGGAGTCTCGAACTCCAACTGGGCATTTTGAACTGAACATGAAACAAAGGTACATTTTGCTTTCTTAATGTACAAAACTGTACAAATAGTGTACATTCTAGGAGGTGGTCACTTTTAGAGCCCTATGGCATTTCAACTTCCAAATTTTATAACTAATTCCACAAAGCTTCAAAAAATATGAAACAACTTGAGCCACATGTCATTTCCTCTTGTCTTTCAACAAAAATTTACTGAAAAATATTTCAAGATGTTTTACCTTTCCAAAATTTAGTTTCAATGCTTAGGGCCGCTTCACACTATGGCCGTCCAAGTCGAGAGGCCGTGGGATTGAGAGTCCAAACTTTGGTGAGAGTCCATGGAAATGGGCAATAAATAGGCCCAAGTTGGAGCCTTTGGCCGGCCRTAGTGTGAAGCCTCCAAAGGCCAAAGTCCAAGCCCAAAGTCCAAACCTACTCCATTTTTATTTATTTATATCGTTCCTCTCCACATTAAAATCCATCCAATTTCTGAATTTTATGTGAATTGTTACTCTTGTGACAATTTTTTCAAGCAGTTGGTTAAAAAAACATGAGAAAGGAGTCAAAAACGACCTTGGAAAAAAAATTACAGCACATGCCCTCACCATTGAACAAGGAATATGAAGGAATATAAATGGAATAAAAATACAAGATCCTATGGTTACATTTGTCCAAAAATGTTTTTTTTTTCTAAAATTTCGTACTTGCACTAGAAATGGCAGTTTTGGAGCGTTTTTGGTGAAAGCATAGTCAAAGACCTTTAGGGGTTAACCTACTCAAAAGAAAAATCTTTAAGCTGTAAAGTGCTTCAAAACCAACATATAAACACACTAGTGAAAAAAATATCATTCAATTGACTCGTTGTGTTTGCAAAATGGCTATGAAATGTCAAAAAAATAGCCAAAAATGTTGCCCAATACACATCTATTGTTGAACCTCCTACTAAAATGTTTCTAAAGGACTCATAACCTCGTGGATTGATATGAAATTTTAGCCACACAATCTAAACTAGTAAATGCAACTTTCCCAAAATCAATTATTGGAAATTGACATTGTACGAAGAAGAAACAAGATGCCAAAGTTAATTGTATTCTACAGATGTCTAGATTTTGAACTTTGGATTGCTCTCAAACACTCAAAACAACTTGGATTGATACAAAAAATTTACGACAATAACTAGACTTCAAGGGAATTCAATTCAACAAATTTTATGGAAAGCGAACATTGGATGAAGGAGATGCCCCCACCACCACCACCACCACCACACACACACTCACACTCACACACAAACTTGTAGCCATCAAATGCAAGTTTATGAACTCAAATTGAACATGTAAACTTTGATTGGCTTTAACAAAATTAATACATCTTGGATTGATCTGAATGTTTTTTCACACAAACTAGAAGAGAGTGCACAATTTTTTAATTTTAAATTCATTGTATTTAGGCATTGGATGCAAAAGTTACGACACTTTGAATTGGACTTCTAGATTATGTGAGGCCACTTTTGAGCCCCTTGGGCATTGAGGGGTTGAAGAAATCATCTAATTTTAATTCATTTGTCCACTCCATCTCTTATATACATTTATCTCTTATCCCTTTAACGCCTCAATCCATTTTTGAGTATTTTCACATTTTTATTTCTATCTTTGAATAGAAATATTGGTTACCACAATTTTATGAAATTGGTCATTAACCCCAAAATGACCCTGAGGACAGAATGTGTCCTTGACCAATTTTTTAAGTTAAACAAAACCTTACCAAATTACTAATTTTAGTAGTTTTTATTTTTGAAAAATTCTTTATGAAGTTTAGTTTTAGCTTCAAAAATCTGATTTTGAAAACGATTGATTATGATTTTTCTATTCAAGATTTTGTGCATGGGTGTCCATTGCAATCTTGACTTTTTGTAGTGTTGAGGGTTCTTGAGAATGAGCCTCAAATACACTAGATCTTTGAGAAAAAATCACATTAGAATTTCATTTAAATTTATATGGTTACAATTAAGAAAGAATTGATACAACATATCAAAATGTTGTCTTTTTGTTCAATTTAGAGCAAATTCTAGAAGCTCAAGAAATTCTAGGGTCATTTTGGAGTTAAGGAGGTTTGTCTTTTCAAGATTTAGATAGTACATTGAATGAATGAGATGTTTGCTAGACTAAACCGTGCCTACAAGCCCTCCGTTCATTGTCCAAAAAATGGTCGTTGGAGCACTTAATGTGGTCAAATGTGAAGGGTCAATGGCTAAATCTTGCTTTGATAACCATAATTTGCCAAGACCTCTATAATTTCAGATTCTTAACTTGCTTTTGAAGTACTTGTCCAATGTACTTTTGAATTTTTTCATACCTTCTCCAAGTTATTTTGGATGCACAATTTACAAGTTCTCATCATTTACCGTTCAAAAGTTAGTTATACCGTTCCCGTCCATTATACTGGGGCTGCATTGCAGATGCTCTTATGCATGCCTCACACGCCAATCATTTTGGAGGGCCAAAGTTTTAAAGGGCCATAGGGGGATGCTCTAACGTAATGCCCCTTTCCCGAGGACCCCCATTTCTTTATCAGGATGCCTGCGCATTTCAGAATAATCAGTCGATCGTTGCGAAGAAGACGCCTCGCATGCTGTGAAGATGCTCGTCGCCCCCCCCCCCCCTCAATTCTTTGCCTGCTTGCGGGATTGCACGGCGGCCTCTGCTCTTTTCAAATTGCAATCTCAGTCAATCCGCAATTCTCACAAACTTTAGTTAATACTTTCTCTCATTCTTCATTCTCACATTACAGCTCKGGTCACTCGATTTCTCCACTGACGCGCGTTCCACCTTTTTTCATACTTTGTTCCACCAAGCACAACCTCATTTAGTTCTGATTTGATGCGAGCGTGGGAATTTAGGGTGCAGTAGGAAGCTCGCAGTCGCATTGCACTGGTAGATCGAGGAGTTCGGTCATGAGGGGTACCGAGGGTAGGTAGCTACCGTTGGAGAAAAAGTTGAACGGGATTGGCATTGTTGGATTAGTTTGGATTTTGYTGGGCAAGTGTGGATGCGGGGTTGAATTCTCTTTCTTTAGGGCAAGCATGAAGACGGGTGTTAGGAAGGGGCTTTGACTGTGTGTGTGTGGGTGGGTGGGGGGGGGAAGAATTTGAGAGTTGACGTTTGGTGAGGTGAGCGTCGCAGCACGACTGGGAAAGCGGAATCTATTTTGGTGCTGATGGTGATTTTGGAGTGGGAGGAAAGGGTTTACTGAATGTGGGAGTGAGACGCAGCATTGGAGGCATCATGCCGCGTTTTTTGCCTGTGCAGTGCCACAAGTGCTCCGTGCTGCAGGTTCACTTCCTTGCCTTTTTCTGCTTTTGAAATGATTCCAAGAAATCTGTATTTGGGGATATGGGGACGCCCAAAATTGCACCCTTAAGAGTCTTAGACGATGAGTACCTATGGATTAGAAGGGTATAAAGCACATTGACATCTTTTGAAGTGTTAGTGGTGGTTCTAGGTTATCGATCAGTAATACTTTGAACCTTCATAACTTTTGAGTTCCTCATGCCAAAGAAGGCGTTCTTTGGTGCATTGGAACGTAGATTTACCGTAGGGGCTTGAATTTTGCATACCGTATCCAAACAATGCATTTGATGGTGAGCAAAATCCGAAGTTCTATTAGTTTTGGAATGCTTATGGTATCCATATGTCGCATTTTTTGCTACGTTGCAACATAGACTGATCATACGGGCTTGAACCTTCATAACTTCTGCATACAGTATTGAAATAATGCTCATTTTTTGGTGGTGAAACTTTGGATTTCCGTTACTTTTGCAATGCATAGGGTACGCAGATGACGTATTCTTCGCTGCATTGGAACATAGACTGACCATATTGACTTGAGTATCCTGATGTAGATCAAACCGGCCCAAAAGCTGGGACTTCAATGGTGCTGTAGCATGTGTCGTCCGAAGACGGAGATGAAAGGGACCCCTGCCTCTCCTGGAGCTTCTGCTAATAATTCGGGGACTCATGTGGTCGCATCGGATGTGAGTCTGTTTGTGGAGGAGCTGAATCGGCCTCTGGAAGAGGCCGAAGAAATGGGCGCTGTGGCCACTACCTTCCGAGGCGTGGAGTGTCTGGACGGTGCCTCCAACTGGGAAGGCTTGTATTACCAGTCTTCCAAGGTGCAGCAGCAGCAGGCTCTTCACTGGAGGCGCAGCGTCAATCCCATTCAGGTGCGCCTAATTCTAGTTTTTTTTTTCTCCCTAAAACGTCAATCTTTTTAGTGTTTACCTTTTCACATAAGCCAYTGTTCAGCACCCATCATCTTGGCCATGTCAGGTTAATTTCAACCTAGATAACAATTCTTGAACATTCTTGACTTAGTTGAAAGACCGTCAGTTTGGGGAGTGAGCTTAATGTGTATTCATATGAATCATGGAGAGAGTAGTGAAGACTGTACAACAATCGAATAACCAAGAATATTAGAAAAGAATATTTCTGCTGAGCTCGAGTTTGAAGAAGTAGGATTCCAACCATGAGATTACACTACCCTTGAACTATGAGTAATGCGTTTATGATGCATCTCATGAAAGCATCTTTGATAGTGATAGAACCTTCAAAAGTTGATCTCATTTGTTGCAAGTCATGTGTATGGATGACGTTGACGATGTTAACCCTTGAGCGCCCAGCTCATGTTCACGAGAATTTGGACCCTTTTGCACTCATTCCAATCGAACTATCATTAAAAACAAGATCTACAAAAACTAACCATACCGATTCAAAGTAGACCCGTACTCCAAGCTATGGGCAAATGGGCAAATGATTTGACCATACTGTTCCAAAGATTATAAGAGTCAACCAAGGGCAATCTTTCACATTGGAGAGGCCATATTTGAGGTGCTGGGCCGCTTAGGGGTTAAGGAGTAGGTGCACTGCTTGCAAGAAAGGCACTCCATCCAATTGGATTCCTCTCTTAAGATCCAAAAATGTACTGTTCATAAAATAAGTATTATGATACATCCAGAAGCCATTGTGTTGAAATCGTTTTAGGCATGTTTCTTAATCCTTGCAATTTGGAGTATTTTAAACCTGATTTTGGTGATGCTATAATTTCTTTGTGCAGATATGTGAGGATGGTTTTACAAAAGTTGCAGAAGTTGAGGAAAACAGTTTTAGTAATAGGAACTGGGAGACGGGACAGAAGCGAGGAGGGCAATTTTTGAGCTCTCTGTGGGGACGATGGCACCAGAAAGCAGCAAAGAAGGATGTGGTGGAGCTGATGGAGTTTGCAGGGGGTCTGGGGAATGAAGAGAATTTGCCTCCACGTTCTTAGCGTTTTGTAGAGAGTAGTTCATTCATTCTTTGTACATAAACATTGAAATTATTCAGTCTAATTGCAAGCCTGTGAGTGCCATCAGTTATACTGGACTTAATATCACCTGATTTCCATAAATTTCTCAAAACCTGGAGACATGCATTTAGTACTTTTCAAGGAAAAAATGCAATCGTGTTTGCCATATTTCAACAAAATTTATTGCGAAAAGCTAGAACTTGTATTGCAGCTACCGAGAGGAATTGTATCGTAGCAAAGGTTTGTAAAATATTGTGTCAAATTTTACAGAATTCATCTCTTCAACCAAATTTTGCAAGGGCCACCCTAGTGGAAGGCTAGGTATGAGGTGAATGTCAGAATGCAATGATGGAAAACAAATTTGCATGAAGAGGTGTGTGGAATACAATGCTAACCCATAGATTGGCATTGATAGTCCAAAGATTAACCCTTGAAAGACACTAAGGCCAAGAAGTGGTCAATGGGATGACTTTATTGTTCATTGTAGAAACAAACAAAGTAAGCACCTATTGGTCCAATAATTAGAGCAGTTTTGGTGACTACCTTGGTCATGAAGGGCCATGTCCTAAAAGGATCAAAAGTGACATGTTCCTTGAAATGTTCAATCAAGCGATTGTTCATGGACTGAACAAAAACAAAGAATAGCAACGTACTTAACCCTCCAAGGACAATGAGGAGCAACCAAAAACTATGCAATGAATGACTTCACTCTTCACTAAAACAAAGAATAGACCTATTGGTCCTATAATCACAGCAGTTTTGGTGACTACCTTGGTCATAACGGGTCACATCATTGAAGGGTTAATAAATTAGCAGTTGAGTGGCCCTCGCATTGCAATTGATATTATTCTAAGCATAAAAGTCGTCGACATCCTCGTTCAGCAGTGCCTCCATGTCATCTGTTAGGTTCCCCCAACCTGCCATCTTTGCAGCTGCAGCGACTCCCTCCGGAGCCTTGTCCGTCTCTTCTGCCTCTTCACAAGGCGGTGATGGTGATGGCGAGAGTAGGTCCCAATTTGCCATCCTTGCGCCATCAGGAGGGGCCTTCGAACCTTCTGGAGGTGGAGGCGGTGGTGATGGAGGTCGAGGTTGGGATTGCGGTACAGGTGGTGGGTGCAGTCCTTGTTGCGGTTGCGGTTGCGGTTGCGGTTCCGACCGAGATTGGGATCGTGGCTGGGGCGGTTGTTCATGTTGCGGAATGGAGTCCTGCTGCGGCTGCTTAGGTGCTGATCCTTGTGGGAGATCTGTGTTTGCAGGGAATACCTGTGCACAGGAAGATTCACGGTAAAGAGGAGAGAATTCACCAAATGTGATCTACAGGTTAGTGATCTCTCCAGTGATAAAGCACTCCTATATTGGTTAACCCTTAAAAGGACAGACTGGAGACCATGGAAATCATTTTGTTACCGTGACGATCATTGGTTTCAAAAAATCCAAAAGCACTCAATTGGAATTGGAAGTTAAACTGCTGTAGAATCTCTCTCAAAATTCTGAGGATGAATAGTTGCACTTGTGTACTAGATAGAAAGATTTTTTGTCATCCATCGGACACAAAACGTAAACCTCAACGTTTATGGGTTAAAAGCTTAACTTTCAAAAGGACACTAAGGTCCAAAAAGGTCAAAGGATGACTTTCAAGATTAATGTAGGCATATGATTTTTTTCAATGTTAGAGGCTTGTGGGGATGAGCCTCAATTACAGTACACAAAATCGTGAAATCAGATTGCCTTAACAATTAGGTTGCCTTACTATGAGGAAGTCACTTTACAAGCCACCAAGGGCAACAAATATTTCTACAAATATTTTCGTTCAACAAATGCTTCAAATCACTTTTTTGATTAGACGTTATAATCTATCAATCCATAAGTGATATTGCAGTGTTTTCTTTTCGTATGTGATCCACAACACATCTAGTTTGAATTCATACAGCTACAATTTTTAGGAAAACTTATCAAAACTTGGGCTTTTAGTTTAGTTTGGAGCAAACTCCAAGAAGCTCAATACAGGCCTTGGGCAGTTAGGGGTTAAAACGAATACAACTTTGAGCATTTTCACTCATTTTAAACTTTTAAAGTTGAAATTGACTCATTTATCATTGCTTAAATTGTAATCTCAATCTTAGTGACGGTTGGAAATTTTCTACGAAGTTGAAAGTAAGTATTACAAAAGCCTTTGCAAATCTAAAAGCTGCGTCAATTCTGTCTTCCGGGGCATATCAAAGGTGAGATGATTCAAACCTCTACAACATTACTGATAGTGATGTTCAGATAGTGKGCTGATGGGCTGAAAACGGCGACCTGTAGAACCAACGCATGAGAGTGTTAGAGTTTGTATTAAGGCATCAGTAAGCAAGAAGCCGTTTTCTGCTGGAGGACATAATACGACTTCAGTCGATCTCATATCTATAATCCTCTGATGGATCATCAAGACATCTCCGATGACAAATATTCTATCAGTGACAGAGAACCTTATAAAACCCACGTCTCATTCGAAGCTAAAAAAAAGAGCTGGTACAGGGGGCGTAGTTACAAAGAAGTAGTAGTGGAATCCCTGGCAAGGATCTTACAACAAATCGCCCACAGAAAGATTCCACAGACGAGAAATTACCTGTTTCAGAACGATGACGGCTCCTGGGGAGATGTTCCTCGCATAATCCGTGTTCGATAAGACCTTGTTATTCATCATCCCTGCCACCGTTCCTGTTGGATCCTGCACAAATCTGGTCGCCACTCACTGTCTGCATGATATGGCTTAACTCAAAACCAGTAGAGAAAATCCGAAACGACTCTAATCGCTAGTATTACATCTGTAAAGATTTAACTTAATCAGATGTGACGTCTCTCAACAAGAGATTGAAGAGTTTAGTTTAACAGGAGGACTTACAACAGCTGGATTCTGAACTCTGTACTCATACACTGAAGAACAAGTTCAAACTTCGAACCGCTCTTACAACATCGCTTGGCACACCCAATGAGCAATTGAGCACTATACATTMTCTGGAACAGGRCTAGTACAGARGRACCGCCATGCAGACCCAGCATTCTATAGAGTATGGACAGYGATGAAGTCCTAAATCTGAAGTAGGAAGGGGACCCGATTGTATTTACAAAAAACAAGTGGTTAAGTCCTACAATAGAAATAGTGGTTACTAACCTTCAATATGACCTCTGCATCGCCGAAGACATTAGGAGTCAACTCCTTGATGACAGCTACAAACTGCATGAGAGACATCCAAAGTTTTCTTTTTCAATCCAAATTCCGATAGCATGGACACAATTCGAAGTACCTCACACGAACCATAAAACTGGAACCACAATCCTTCTCCCTGTGAATGGATCAAATAATGCAGAACTTTRTCGAACTTTATCCTTTTCTCTGACTTCTGAAGCAAGAAGTTGATAAGAAAATTCCGAAACGACATGTACAAAATTCTTACATGCGGAACTTTTTGTATGCGTGAGGTTCCGATGCTGCTTGCCGTCATCTTCAGAATCGCATACCTTGCTACTTCAAACCAACAGTCAATGCTTCAGATCGGGAAAAATGTGATATAGTTGCATGAAGCACCCAACCCTTACAGAAAGGTAGGTTTACTAATAATCTCATTCACCTATACAAACTATTTGAGTTTCCAAGGSCGTTGCTTAGAGAGRAAAMGGTCCCATGACAAACACATAAGAAAAWTAAGGAGC
The DNA here is from genome assembly GCA_006891605.1 of Pleurozium schreberi. Classification (NCBI taxonomy): domain Eukaryota; kingdom Viridiplantae; phylum Streptophyta; class Bryopsida; order Hypnales; family Hylocomiaceae; genus Pleurozium; species Pleurozium schreberi. Next base: position 188,998 of record VACF01000672.1, read on the forward strand.
AGCAGTTAACCTGGATCAAACTTTTCCACATTAAGGCTGWGCAAGGCCCTAATCCAGGCACCTTTGCGAAATACCCTGTCATTGAAGTCATCTTTTCCAGATCCAGAAGCCGCATTGCCATCTCCATCCACAACATCCCCTTCATGAGCTTGATCCTTCCGGTATAGCTCCCCCACTGGACCAGGAATTCGAGGCTTCTTCCTTGAGGCGCCCTCCCCCGCTCCTGAGGATGAGCCTCTATGAGTGAAGTACTTTCGAATGTCAACAACTGGCGCCTTCTCTCTGAGATTAGGAGTACGCAATACTGGCGCTTGCAATCCTTCCAAGCTCGGTGTGGGTAAGGGCACCTCTCGGGGAATGACAGGCTGAAACGACGGCAACGGAGGCAGCCGTTGCCTGGAGTCCGTTTGCAAATGCTGTGTGGCTAAAGGCACCGTAGTAGCACCACCACCACGAGAAACATAAGGCTCCGCAGACAGGCTCGCGACTTGCGTTGGCGCATTGGCAAGGTCTGCATTCAACACCACATTCTCGGATTGCAATCGTGTAACCCCATTCTCGTCCTCTAACCCTAAAACCCTCTTCTCGGGCTCAATTCCTAAAACTGCAATCTCCGACGAAATGGCAAGTTCCGTCGGCGCTTGTGATGGGAACGCGAGATCGTCGTCTTTCTCCTCTTCTGGTGCATTCTGTTGCGTCCCTATCTGCACAGGCTTGCCTCCAGCTGCCCAGATATCCGAGAGGTCCAAATCCAACTCGTCTTCCCAGGTCCCCATGGTGGCAAGCCTTTCAAAACCTCCCCATTACGTTAGAGAGTGCAGTCATTCCCGTCATAGTGAATCCATGGCGAAATAGCAATCCCTTGATTTGAAAATTCAGAGTTTGAATGGTCCAAACTACCTCGTCTTCCCCAGAAACGCATGGAATCCTCGTTTCAGCACCTCGCCGTTACTGATCGCACTCCTTCCCGTTGTCGAAAATCCACCATCGACAGTGGTTGAAACTCCCCAGCACCATGGCAATCCCTTCGCATGAAAATCCAGGGCAAAAAATCTAGAGTTAGTTACGCCTAGAGTGAAGATGACATGACGAAATTTCTCATTGTGAAGGAGTTGCTGTCATTGCCAATTGGCGAAATGGCAACGCCACATGTGAGGCACTGAGGCGTGAGAAACACAGTTCAGTTGCATCTAGTGAGAGGTTCATCCAACCCACGGCAGCTGTACCCTTCATTCAATTTAGAGCATCCTCAATGCAGAAACCGCATTTGACCACGGCAGGGTACCGAGGCATTAGCCCCTAAATGACCCTGAGGACAGAATGTGTCCTTGACCAATTTTTTAAGTTAAACAAAACCTTACCAAATTACTATTTTTAGTAGTTTATATTTTTGAAAAATTCTTTATGAAGTTTAGTTTTAGCTTCAAAAATCCGATTTTGAAAATGATTGATTATGATTTTTCTATTCAAGACTTTGTGCATGGGTGTTCATTGCAATCTTGACTTTTTGTAGTGTTGAGGGTTCTTGGGAATGAGCCTCAAATACACTAGATCTTTGAGAAAAAATCACATTAGAATTTGATTCAAAAAAATTGTAAAGTAGATTTTGAGAAGCCATAAATTGATTGGGGTTATGCATGTTACTACTTTTAACCTCATATTTTTTCAGTGACCAACTTTTTAGATTTGACATGTGAAAAGAGGATTGAAATACTTCAAATCGCTTTTGCAGTTTTAACACCCTCATGATCAAACATTATAATCTTTCAAACCGTAAGAGATATTGTTGTGTTTTCTTTTCTAATGTGAACTCTAACATGTCTAGTTTGATTTTATATGGTTACAATTAAGAAAGAATTGATACAACATATCAAAATGTTGTCTTTTTGTTCAATTTAGAGCAAATTCTAGAAGCTCAAGAAATTCCAGGGTCATTTTGGGATTAGGGTCGGGGTGGACTCGCCCCCTCGCTCGGACACTTCAAGTAAATCTACGGGTGCAAGTAAAAAAAAAAGCCCCTTATTTTGGCCAGGGTGAATTGACCCCCTCATTGCCCCTATCACAAGATAAATGTATGCCATATTTAACTACTTTTGGACTTTGAAGGGAGTTTTGGACTTTGTCCATCCGGAAATCTCCGGATGGCATAGATATCTAAAATCTAAATCTGTTATACATTTTTCAAACCACCTAGTCCAAAATCTATATCATTTCTAGATTCATAAAATCTAGAGAAGTCAAAGTCTACAACTGTCTTAGATGTCCCTTTACCAATTTTGGACTTTGCAAAGTCCAAAAGTAGTTAAATATGGCATATGTAAAAATTGCCCCCTTTTTTGTGTTGCGTCAATTTGGTATTTTTTCACCTCCCTTAGCTAATTTGGGGCCACTAATTGCAAATATGAATTCAGAATTTGCAAATTTTGTCATACATGGTAGATAAAAGGATTTTAGTGTTTTCCCAAAAAGTGAAAAAAGGGGCAATGAGGGGGGTCAGTTCACCATGGCCCCCTATTTTGGGTTGATCAATTTACGTTGTGTATCTCTCCTATCTAATTTGGGGTCTCCAATTGCAAATATGAATTCAAATTTTGCAAATTTTACCATGCATGAAAAATTAAAAATTTCAAGGTTTACCCAAGTGGCTGAGCGAGGAGGTCAAGTATTAGGGGGCCATGGACTTTAACGAGTCAGCTATAGGGTTGACTCTCGCGAAAAATTTGACTAGGAAACAACTAGCATGCAACTATAAAATGACTAGAATTCATTATTATATTAATTGTCCCATATCAATTGTCAAGAATAACATTAGGTTGGACATATAAGACTTGTAAGTTGTAGCATTCTTCTACAATGAATTTTGATGATGGAATTCTAATAATTTCTATATTTTGTAGATTTTTACAATTTGTAGATTTATGAACTTTGTAGACAGCTACAATCTATAGAAATCTATAAATATTCAAAACCAAAAAGATTTTTAAACTTGTGAAATTATAAAGTTTGGTAAACTAATGAAACATATTTAATATTGATATTTGAATGTGATACTGAATTGGATAAAAAAGAAGCTAGATCTAAAATTTTGGAATCTACAAATCTTTGAGATTAAAATTTACAAATCTACAAATCTACAAGTCATAGATAAGTCACAATGAAGTCATAGATGAGTCACAAACGAGTTCCTAACAAGTCACACATAAATAAGTTCCGCATAAGCAACCACGTCAAAAGGATTCATCCACGAAGTTCCAAGTAGGTTGTTGCATGATAAACAACCTTGTCGACCTTTACAACTATTGCGATTTGTCCATTACAACAACAGTGTCAAAATTATCACCCAATTGCAAATATTCCATGCAACTACAAAATAGTTGCAAATTGTAGTTGCAAAACCCCTCATTTTCTTCTAGTACTTTTTATTCCTTGAGTTCAAAATATTACTACCTCCATCTCAAAACAATCTTGTTAATGATCAAAATGTTCCAGATTAAGGCTACAAATAATATTTAAAGACTCATTCTGTGTTGTCAGTAGAGTTTAGTGCACTCTTAGCATCCCAGAAACTTTGATTTTTGGAGCCATTTTCAAAATGCAATTTTAGAATAATGAAGAGTGAAATTTTTGAGATAGCTATGAAAACCCCTCACCGGCATTTAATTGTTGATGTGAGGTTGTCATTTTATAGGCATTTAGTATGGGTCTAAGACCATGTGATGACCTTTGCTTTGCCTCCCAAAATTTCACCTTTTTCAATTGGAAAATACTGAAAGAGATGCAAAAACAAAACAAATAGTGTTGATTGACCCTTCAATGCTTGGAGTTGTTTTGTTGCTCAGAATTGTGTTGTTGGTCCTGAATAACAATCTAATCAATTTGCAATGTTACAAGGCCAACATGAAGATTAGTACGGGACGGAGGAAATACGTTTTAATTATCATGAATTTTGAAGATTTGTAAGTCACTCATTAATTGAAACTGTTTTTGAAGGCTCCTTTTTTAATTAGAAAATGAAAGAGAATTACCATAAGAATCTACAAATAATTGAAATAGATGAAAGAAACAAAGATTTAATTTATTCAAAACATATTTGCATTCATATTTGTTGTTACAACTTTGCATACTCAACTTAATCCGTTGATCCCCAAGAGGACTAATTGAAAATGAAAATAATAATAATATCGTATTGATGTTTTGGAAGTAGATACTAATTTATTTAGAGTTATTCTTGTTTTTCATGTCTCATTGGATTAATGTCTACATATTGAAATTGAATTTCAATTTTCATATAGTTTCTTATGTAGTTCATCTATTTTTTGAATGACTAACAAAGATAATTAGTTATTTTATAGAATGTGCATGTTGAACATTATAAGTGCCAATTATAGTCCTTAAAATTAATATGTTGGTGAATATTGTGATTAATTGATAAGTAATAAAGTCAATTATATTTTATTGTAAAGCCCATCCCTCTAATATGTCTAAATCCAATATTCAAATTAAAAGAATCTAAACAAACTTCAATAAACTTGTTGAACCATGAACTCCATTCACTAGTAGAAAATTCAGTTTTTTTGTTGATTTGGTCGCATTGTCTTGGTCACTTTTTGACAGAAATCTGTTATTTATGTCAAAAAGTGACCGGGACAATGCAACCAAATCAACAAAAAAACTGAATTTTCTACTAGTGAATCCTATTCTCTTGCACTTCATCCATATTCTCTTGTCTCAAAAATTGAAGAGTTGGATAGTGACTGAGTACTCATGCATTTTTTCCTCTACTTCTTCATTTTGAATTTTTTCATCATCTTCAAAGCATCATAAAATAAGAATCATTCAATTCATTGACAATACTAATTAGAAGACTTTGCAAAGACTATTTTTTCACTCATTGAGATAATCTCAAGAACATGAAGAAGAAAGAGTGCATAAAATCTACATTYATTTGTTCTTTGGCATTTACAAAAGTTACAAATTTGGAAATTATTATGACATTTTGTGACAGACTAATCACTCATAGTAAACTTTGCATCATATTTTGTATTTGATTTGCTACAAAAATTGATTCTTTATCCAAATGAATACGTAGTCAACCAAAATTTGGTAATGGCATCTCAATTCTTCTAATTATATTTTGGTAAAACTACAACATCGTCCACATAAAATTGATGCCTCCCTCGATAGAATATGCCATTGATTTGCTAAAAATCTCCAAATTGCAATATATCACGACTTTGCAAATTATCACCACAAATAAAAATTGACCGAAGGATTCATGTATTGATTTTGAATGCTTGATCATTGACTTTGCCCCTCAATCTTGGATTATTTAATGAATTGTCGGGATTGGATGGTATCTTTGCAACATTGTTAAGCCATACAACAACAACGACAACAAAGCGCATCTAAGGTGCACTTGACACTGTAGATTCACCCATGTATCCCCCTGCAAATGGTGAGAACTAAGAAGTAAATTAAATTAAGGTGTCGATATCTATTACGAACCTTAGGTCAACACAAGTATATCCTATCTACATTTATTGAACGCTAGACTTTGTTTGTAGAACTAAAGGATCCAAATGGTCTTTGATTTTTTGGGGAATCCCATATCTACAAGCCAATTCAACAAAATTATATTCCCTATGTTTGGAAATAGTATACCCCAATTTATAGTGGTGATTACACCAATAATGGATACACTAATTCCAAATACTAGTAATATTCTTGCAATTGTCAAATATTTAGTAATCATCTCAAACCAACAATTGATTTCTCTATGATGTTTTTCAGATTATGGGAAATTTCCTACACATTGAAATGGACAAATAGCATCAATAAAAATTACTTTTTTGACAAGCATTTTACATGTTGAACTTGCAATAGAAATCACTACACATCCCTAATTATATGTAGTATAATTAGTGTATTGGCCCTCTAATTGTATAACTAACTTTTGAATGGTGATAAATAATTAGAACTTGAAAATTGTTTCATTGGAAGTGCATCCAAAAGAGATTAGAGAAGTTACAAGAAAATTCAAAATGAGACATTGGACAAGTACTTCAAAAGCGAAGTAAAATGGTCCAAAATGACCCTAAACTGTCCCAAGTGATGGCATACTAGGTGGTAGGAACCTCTAGGTGCATCCACGAGGGTGCCAATTTAATTCCCAGTGTTGACATTGCTCACATGGTGGTCTTATCTGTGTTCCTCTTCTTGTATCTTGACAAGGAAGCCTATGGTGTGTGACCCTTGATGGTCGTATGTTATCAATAAAAAAAAGAGCAAAGTCAAAATCAGAAATTACCAAGGTTTCAACAAATCACGATTGCCAAAGCAAAATTTGACCATTGACCCTCTAAATGTGTCCAAATGTGGAAATGTGGAGGGCCAATATACGAGTTGCACTACGGATGCTTGTAGTTTGAAAATAAATCCAAAACAAGGAGGAAATGAAGCTTATCTTGTTACCATCCTTCACACCACCCTGTTCTGCCATGCTCCACTGGTCCTCTGCGCGCATAAGACGTGAAAGCGGCCAAGGCTGATGTCCGTGGCATTTTGATGTCAGGCTGTTGAGGACTCCCYGGGATTGACGACGGAAAAGATGACAAGTCACTCGTCCAATAACCTGCAGGTGAAGCGCACGGCAACTTCGTATGAGTTTCACACACTCCATCAATTTTAAGTTAAAATCCATCGCATGCAGGGAAATCAGTACAGTACAGCTGCCAGGGGAATCAGCAGACAGAAAAAGAAAAAAAGAAAAAAAGCCTGGCAAACTAGCAAACCAAATCTCCCGCACACTTCTATGGATCCAACCCTAATAATCATGGTCATGGTCATGCCCTAATAAGTAAGTTTGGCAACTTAGGGCCGGCTTCCATATGGGTTGTTGGGGTTAGTGAAGCCCATTGATCAATGGTGGAATGGGAGTGTTTGATTTTCAGTTTGGAGTCCCCATTCAAAACTTAACATCGACTGACTCTTGACCTTGTTCCGTAGTGTGAAGTGATCCGTAGTGTGAAGTGATCCTTAGTATTGCTGATTGATGGGCATCACTAGTTTCATTGACTGAACACAAGAAGCCGACCCTTGCTTTTGTCATCGTTGCAAATTTGAATCAACATTTGGAGTGTTTTTTTAAATTCGCTATCTATTTTCCTTTCATTCTTGTAATGAACCAATTTTTCAAAGGATCAAGTCCAAATTATTCCTCTACCATAATTATTCTTTACTCCAAATAAAAAATTTATAGATTTTTTTGCACTTCGCTTATCCAAATGTTTTCAAATTGCAATTGTTTTTTTTTCCCGGCAAAGAATGAAGTAACTGGCAGTTTTCCATGAACATTGGATGATTTGAACTGCACCCAAACTCTCTTATACACACACATTCTACGTAATTGGATGTTCCATGCATATTTCAAAAATCACTTATGCTGTGTTCAAATTTCTTAGGACAATTTTGTATGACTGTTTAGTTGTGAACATTTGTCAGGTTACTAACAAAACGGCTGCTTGTTTTGTCAAGACTGCAAATGGAGAGGGTTAAATATCCCCGCATAGCTCCTATTGAATTTCACCTTTAAAAAATTTCATAAATAGAAAAAAAAATGAGAAAATAAAAGAGAGAAAAAAAAGTGTGTGAGCTTTATAATAAAAATCCCACTTCAAAATGCAACTACCAAATGTACAATTTAGACAAAACATTTATTAATATTTCACTACACTGAATAATGAAATTAGGTTGTCCCTCATTAAATACTTGATATTGTACACTCTATGAGTATTGTTTTTCTACAAGTATGCACTACTTTTGAATTAAATATGGTTGTAATTGGGACTCATGAACCTCCATGTGCCTACAAATGGAAGTATTTGTAGAAATTTTTGTTGACTTCAGTGACAACTTGTAAAGGAGCTTTCTTGAAGTAAGGCAACCTAATTGTTGTTAAGGCAACCTAATTTCACTATTTAGTGTAGATATATGAACAATGTATTCTGGTTGAAGCAAGGGTATCTGAAACAAGTAAAAATTTGAAGTTTTCAGTCACAACACTACGTGTGATTCCATCGTCTGCACAAGTTGCATAGCAACTTTCAAAAGAAACGGAAAACACAAACATAGAAAAACAAAGTTATTATGTAGACATTTGGGTAGAACATCTGGTAAATTGTGCACTTACAACAACTTAAACTAAATTAAAGTAGCTGCAAATTAGAGTTGCCGGAACTTACTTGTGGCCATTGCTACTGCAGAGTACACTCCTTCTCATCAAAATGAAGCCAAGTAAAAAAAGGTAGCAGGGGCTTTGCCTCTGGTTTGCTGTACTCACTGTTTCCCCTTTCAATGGATTTTGTTCATGTGTTTCCAAAATATACAAGAACGGTGTAACCTCAAGGCTCTGTCATAGATTAATTCATTCACTAGTTGGACCTTACATCTACACTCCAACCTAACCTTGTTGTGCAGTGTGAATGGGGTTGTGGATAGGATTTGGAAACACATATTTCAAAACCAAAGTCGATGCCATAGTCTCTGTCCAAAGGACACAACCAATGAAATGAAGCCAACAACAGGCCTGGTTCACTTCAAGCTACTTCTATAGTCCTATGTATTGTTTGCATTATAATGAAAATGGTCCGCGTGTTTGAAAAAAAAAGTGGATTAATTTGGTTGATTTCATTTCTTGTTGAGTTAGGAGGCTTGAACTCTGATTGGGCAGTGAAAGCAAATATGACATAGAGGTACATTTTGCTTTCTTCAATGTACCAACTGTTCACATTTTAGGAGGTGGTTGCTTTTGATGACCATTGCGTTGCAACTTCAAAAATTTGTAACTAATTCCACAAAGATCCAAAAAAAAAGGAAACAACTTGGTTTAAGTTAGATGTCAATTCCATTTTTCTTCGTACACAAATTTAATGAAAAATTGTTTCAAGGAGCTTAGCTTCCCTGAAAAGACAATAAGTACTTAAATGGTTGCTTTAAGAGACTCCTACTTTAGGAGCACTAATCGAGTCTAACGAACCCTACACCCTACAATTTTCCATTTAGCCAAGTGTTACAATTAAACTATGTGTAATCTCTCCCCAATTAAAATGGGTACACCTAAAATTGCACCATGCCTAAAATTGCCACCATCACTTTGTGTACATCTCCATAATCAATATGTACTAAATAAATGTGGAAAAAATGGATTAGAACATCTACACTACCAATAAAAACTTCGACCCTTTATAACTTTTGCATATGATATCCAAATGGAGTGTTCTTAGTTGGTGAGTTAGAACCTCCTTTCACTTGCCAACAAGAAACTATGAAAATTTGACCAATCTTATGATAGTAACTAGGCACATTATTTAGCAAAAAGTGGCAATTTGGGGGATATCTACATTAGCGCGTGAGCAGCTGGTCAAAGATAAAAAATGTGATTTGGAGAGGTGTAAGTAGKCAAATCTTACTTGAAATGTTCCAAAATTGAGTTAAATTTGCAATGGTCTCCAATATTAAAAAAAAAAGCAAAGCTCCAAAAGATATGGAMCAATACATGCTTGTAAAATTCATATGTGTATCTCTCCATAGCAAAAGAAATAGTATTGTATATCCATTTAGCATATATTGTATCCATATTGCAACATGGGAACCAAACAAAAGAAGTAGTATGACTAGGGTGCAAGTAATTTTGAAATCATTGTAGCATAATTAACATTCTAGGGATTTAGTATAGAAGCCCTAAAATATTTTAACCTAATTTTTGAAAGAAAATAGAAGATCGAGGACAAATATTATAAGTAATAAAAGCTTTCTTCTGCATAAGGCACCAAAGGGAGTTTTCTTTGTAATGAGACATAGATAGTAAAACTATCTTTACCAAATTGTTCATGCACATACAAGGTCTTCTTCAATTTCAAAAATTCAATAGCCAGCTAGAAGTTCTTCCATATTTGAAAATGCATTCTTAGACACTTGTGGTTACTTGAAAAATTATACAATAGAATTATATTCTCTATTATAATATCATCATTGTAAGGGAATTTCAAAGTGTTGTTCTTTATAGCAACTTTTTGTGCCCATGGTCCTCTTTGATGATCTTCAATTTTGATATAAATAGCATCATTGCAACCTATTGTTGCACAAGCTTTAGAAAACACTTTTGCATACCATACATTCAAACAATGTTACAAACAAATAGCAATGTATATAGGATTTCAAAAGCATGAATGTTTTTTTCATAGCAAACTAAAAGTGATAGATTGTTTTTTCATTCTAAAATTATTGTCAAAAGTTAATAAAATTAGATTTGGTTTGCCATTAGTTTTCAAGTGATACCATACTTAAGAATCATGCCACCAAAGGATGATAGAGATCTCCCTCAAAATCAACCACCTCTTCCACAAGGTTACCCCCCACCTGGGTATCCAGGTCCACCCTCACAAGATTATTATGCACAAAATCAATATGGTCCGCCGCTTGCTTATGGTTACCCCAGTCCTCCAGGTATTGTTATACTTATTAAAACTSCAAAATTGATGACAATATTCTTTAATTGTATAAAAAATAAGAAGAATTACAGCTTGCAAAAATTTGATGTTATTTTAAAAATCAACTATGTTCTCAAGGAACTCATTCTACAGTTTTCAAAACAAAATCCATATTATTTTTGTGCTTAACCTTGAGCTCACGTTCAATAAGAAGTACCAAAATTRCAAGAAGAAGATGCACACAAACTACTCAATGATTGAGCATCATGCAAGTCATGCTCTCTAAGTTCTGAAATGTGCACCACTAGAATAATTTGCATATTATGGACCAACTCCCATTTGGCCTATCATAGACTAAGTTACCTTACATCAAATGTTGAATTTTGAGTTTAATTTTCTCTTAAATTTTAAGTCTTTCTTTGCTTGAACATATATTGTAATTGATTTTGAAAATTTTATGGATTTTCTTAGTTCCAAAGTGTGACTGCTGATCAAATGTTTTCCATTTTTGTGTTTAGGGTACGGTTATCCTCCACAACAACAGCAAGGCTATTACGGCCAACAGCACTATTACCAAGGGGGTGTCATGGCTCCGCCTCCACAACAAGGGTATTATGGCCAACAGCAGCAGCAACAACAAAATGGGTTCATGGGTATGCTTCAAGGATGGTAAATACTTAAACCCCCCAAAAATGAACCTTCCTTGATGGAATTTCTGTGATTGAAAACAAACATTGTTTGAAGAAGAAACAAGCAGCCAAAGTTCACTTTAATCCAAAGGTGTCCAGACTTTCAACTTTGAATTGCTTCCAAACAATCAAAAATAACTTGGATTGACATGAAAGTTTTACCACAATAACTAGACTCCGAGGAGAACATAACCCAACAATTTGTTTAAAAAATTGAAAACAAACATTGGATAATGGAGATACTAGCCCTCAAAGTTGCAGCTTTCAAATGCAATTTGGTAAACTGAAATGGACCCTGCGAACTTCAATGGACTTCCATAAAACAAGACACCTCGGATTGATACGAAAATTTTACTACATAAACTAGAAGAGAGAGCACAAATTTCTCAACATGTTTTTGTTGAATTTGGACATTGAATGCAAAAGTTACAACACTTTGAATTGGACTTGAAACTATGTGAGGACACTTTTGGTTCCCTAAACGTTAAGGGGTTGATGATTGAGCACCTTGTGCTTAACTTGTATTTTGAATGTGCAGTTTGTCAGCCTTATGCTGCTGCTGCATGATGGACGAATGCTTTGGTAATCTTCCTGACCCAGATTTAGGAATAGATATCAACTACCTTATGCAAAAATTTTGATTGGGGTAAATGGACTAATTAACATTGACAATTACAGTTCATTGCCATAGTGTTCTTTGACTGAATTCATTTCAATTCATTAGTGTTTTAATCATGGTTGTGATATATTATTCTTTTAAACAACTTCTCTTTTTAACAATTTGGTAACAACCAAAAAAATGGATTTGTAGTGATGATAATATCATTGCTACTATTTTGAGGCATCTTTCCAGTTTTGGATATAACTTTAACATTTGTCAACGATAGAGTTAATCGTAAAGTGTGTGAAATGAGGAATGAGAAACATGAATTTGAGAAAAACACGAGACTAAACTCCTTGAAACGTCCAAATCGGGGGGTGATGGAGTTTGCTATTGTGTTTCCTTTGCAATAGTCTTAGCTAAGCCTTCTTTTGACACCCCTCATACAAACTTGGGAGAACTTTACGATTAACTCTAATATTAAGAGCCTATTTTATATATGTATTTCACAATAGTCCTAGTACTGTTGGCACAATAGGCCTAAAAAAATAGTTGATGAGGGACCTAGAGTAATGGCTTCATTTAGTTGTCATTTGCTTGGTTGTGGTGCATTGTGATTGGGTACAAGTCTCTCAATATTGCAACCAAACCCTAGTCGGGTTTTTTTGCAGTCTGTGGTTAGGAATAGGAAGGTCTATCTAACCAATATAGGACAAATAGAATCTTTAGCTAAAAATTCATGATAATCATATTTTGAGTAAAAAAATTGGGATTTTTTTGGAATCCTTTCGAACTCTATTTCCGCATATGGAAAAATTACAGCTGTCAAGACATCCACATAGCAAATATAAATAATTGCTTTTGTGGTTGGAAATGGATCGGACACGTTATTTAACTTAAGGTAGGAGGCCCCGAAAGCAAGCGGGCATTTAGAATCATCCATATAGACTGACTTGAAATGGACTTGAAGCGGTCTTTGAATGGACCTTCTTTAGTCATTGAATGAATCGATAAGAAGAAGATTATTTATTGCAAGAGACAATCATTCTCTCTAGAAGTTGCAAGTGAACAATTTATGGAAGACCCAAGGTCAAAAATAGGGACCTATGACTCGTCTTGTTTGAAAATACACAAGTAATTCAAAAATAATTAAAAAGAAATTCAAAATGACTTTCGTTACAACCAAAGTCTATTTTTCTTTGTCCGAAAAATATACAAAATATATTCCAATCAAACGAAATACATGAAAAAGGTGGACCAGCCCTTAGATGAGGGATTTACAAACCTCCTTCCTTATGGCTTGTGTTAGGAAGTTGATGAAATCAATGTGTTATTAACTTAATTTATTTTGTGTCATGTAGATGCATTATGATGTGGAAGGCCCTAGGAGCGCAGACAGGTTGCAGTAAGATTTGGCAGAGTTGAGCCGGGTATGCAGAGGCAGGGTGAACTTCATAGCCCACAGCRTGATTTCCATATCTCAAATCCTGCCAGTTTGTCAGGGTTTAGAATTCTGGAATACCTTGACTTCCAGCTGTGATCTAACCATTAGTAAATTAACCCTAGAAGGGCCTTGGGGTTTCTCTATACGACCCATATTTAGCTTCATAACTCTTCAAATGTGATTTAACATATGAATTGTGATGCGTTGTTATTTATGTTCAATCGTGATCATTAGTTTACTTTGTATTAAAAGTATTTGGTCAAGTTTTTCTAATAAAAGACCACAATATTAGTAATATATTATACTGCCACAAAGGGCTTTCAGATCCTTCTAGGGTTAAGGTAGGAGGTCCATAAAGCGTCCACCCAAGAGCTAGAACTAAATTTTGGGGAGGAGGAACTTCTTGAAATATTTTTTCAGTAAATCTTCCTTGAAAGACAACAGAAATTGGCATATGACCTAAGTTGTTTCATTTTTTTGAAGCTTTGAGGAATTGGTTGTGAATTTTTGAAGTTGCATAAATTAAAGTACAATTCACTAGGCTCTAAAACCAACCACCTCCTCAAATGTAGATTGCTTGTACATTGAAGAGTGCAAAATGTACCTCTAAAGCCTATTCCATTTTAGAGCGTGCTCCATTTCAGGACCTCCTACATTTAATGAGAGTATCAACCCCTAAACGTCCTGATTCATCTCCAACAATGATGATTTGAGAAAAATAATTATAAAGTGCTATTTGGAAGCATATGTTGGAATTGACATTGAAATGAGAATTGTAGAGTGAGAGTTGTAGATTCCATCCATAGGGTGAGATTCACCAACGCTATCACCCATATATTTTTATGAATTTTAAAAGGGAAATTTCAAAATTCCTTCAAAATTCTATAACAAACAAAATATTACCATTTTTGGAGAAGAATTTGTTGGAATGGATTTGAAATGAGGTTCTCTTGACATAGTGATTTTTTTGAAACTGTTGTGTTCTTAAAATCATGACCTCATTTTTGCAAATCCAGTTTGTTGTCAATGCAAATTTGGCTTGATCAACAATTTGACATACTTGCACATTGGTAATTTTAGAAAAGTAGGTACTCTAGTAAAACCAAATTCAACCTTTAGATAGAACAACAACTTGATATAGTATCTCCACAAATTAGAAGAATTTTCATCCAAGCAGATAGGAGGATGAAACTTTGGTTTCAATCAATTGGTCATCTATAAAATGGACTTTCATTAGAGGGCTCCAGGGATAAAGAAAAGGTTCAAAATAAAAAATATCTATGATTTTGAACTACTAAGCCAACTGATGTTGTAGCAAGGTTTGGGAAGTTTTTTGAGTTTTGACCATTATTTTCCTTCCATTTCCAAATTGAACCATTTTCTCAAGTATAGAGTCCAATTATTTCCTCTAATTTTTACTCAAAATAAAACTTTTATAGATTTTTATACCAATTTTTTACCAATGTTTCCAAATTGCAACTAGAATTATTTTCAATTCCACCAGCTAACTTTGGACTAGCTGCTACTTCTTCACAAACATTGTGATGTAGTATGGTAGACTAACCCATTACTAACTAGTACCCCATCACCAATCAACAGGGTGTTGTATTTCCGACCAAGGCTGAAATAGATTTCCATTTTCTCCTTGAAATGTGTGTTTTTGATTTATTCAAGGTTGGGACCAATAAGCTCATGACACATAAGTGAGCAAGAAAGTAGGAAGCAATGAGCAGGAAAGTAGTTCTTGAATGATCGGAATTGGATGACTCTAAATGTTAATCATGGGTCAAGCCCAACTTTTGTCTTTAAAAATTCATAGTAATTTCATAGCAAGAGATAAAATCACCAATTTTTTTGCAATTTCCATCATTCTTGTCAATACACCTCTGAAAATATTTGTTTTGCCTAATACTACCCTAGATCATGTCCAGAATTCCTTATTTGATCAGTTACTAGTCCCTCTACCATTCTTGTAATTTATTGATTTTGTTCTTTTAAAAATTCTGCCAATTGAGTTGTTTTAGTTGTATTTTGCAGTCAATTTCAATTTGCCTTTTATGTTGTTATTGCAAGAGCAAGGAAGGTCATTGATTTTGTGTGTTTGTTAATTTCAGATGCATTAACTTAGATTGACACTCAGACCTTTTATGTGCACCAAATGTGTGTGATTAAAGTAAACCAGTAAATGACAGGCAGAATGGCTGGTTTGCTCTTGTTGACATACCTGAAAGTTTCTAATTTTTTTTCCACGTGAAGGCAAATGTGAGAAATAGGGAGAGCAATTAAAATTACTATTATTAATTGACAAAGTAAGAATTTGTTGTGAAATTTTGAAGTATGTTATCCAAGTGCTTGGTCCAAAAGAGTCTCTAAACTACTCCATAATCGACAAAATATGTATCCATAATGTTCATCTTACTTACCCTAAGTAGTTACAATATTTTCCACCATCATGGCTACAACATGGAGGCCTAAAAAAGTCACTTCATACTTTGAATATACATTCACAAGGTAGAAGGTCCTATTGCAATCATTAATCACTCCATCACAATCATGCAGGACGTTGATTGTAGCCACTCACTCAATCCAATTTAGCCCGAATTTTATTCCTTGAAATCTTTTGTCATGGGTTGACGCAAGATTTTAATGGATCATTTTCCTAGGTGTTTGTGATGGACCTTTTGTATGTAATGGGCTACTCTACCTTGTTTGGAGTTTCTTAACGTCATTATAAAACATTGTTGCATGTAAAGGAAATATTACAAAAAATATGAGGTCTAATAGCATAGCAATCTTGGATCTTTTGTGCTTGCCTATATTATTACTAAATTTTTATGTAACCTCCTATGAAATAATGCGGTGTGATAAATAATATGCATTATGAATTGCTAAACCCGTACATCTAAGGTTTGAATTGGTGAGAGGACAAAACAAATAATATTAGAAAAAATAACATAGATATAGAAGTGTATGAATAAGTTGTAGTTTTTTTCTTTGAATTCTATTTTTATAAAACCACACACGATTGTTGAAAATTACATAGAGATCCCTTGATTTTTTTCTTTGGGTATACTAAAACTTGCTCATAGTATAGGATTTCTACTTCTACTTTTCCTGCTCTCATTAAAACAATTGTCTTTATATGTAGGTTGCCCAATCAAACACATGGAGGCATTATGAAAATTGAGACTTCAAAACCAAAAACTTGGTTTTATAATAGAAACTCAAAACATCATACTTACCATCTTATTAGTTGCATAAATTAGTGAGAAATGTCAAGAAATCAACTAGTTTGCAGCAAGAGAATGAAAGTACTTGACCGTATACAAATATCCATGGAAAACCAACAAACTTGAAACTACTTTTGAAAAAGCAAGTCAAGGTGAAAGCAAAAGTCCATGGTGTTGTCTATGCAAATCAAAACAAAGTAGAAGTGTAGAACAACCCATTATTGAATTGAATTAGGAGTTTGTCTTCCTACCATGGTTGAAGCACCTAAAGTAGTCATAGTATTTCCTAACTTAGGCGCAATAGAAAGGCCTATAAAGTAAGTTTTTGCAATGAATTAATACTCAAAAGGTGGAAGTTCCTATTGCTCTTAGTCACTAATCACTCCATTATCATTACCTAAGACATTAATCGTAGTGACAGGCTCAATCCGATATATAGCTCAAATCTCATTTATTGAAAAAAGATTGTAATGGATTGTTCCCTAGGTATTTGTAATGGATCTTTTATCCATATTGGGTTGTTTTGCCTCACAAGTCATCAAAACATTTTTGCGGATTGCCGTAGACCAACTAACATGCCTCCCTATATTGGTCACTTTAAATCTAAAAGCTCGGGCCATTTTTCATCAAGGGAGAAAAAAACAATATATATTTAATATAACAAGTTAATAAAATGTGAAAATTTTGAATAAACATTTCAGTTAAAGACCCCAAACTAAGATTAAGAAGCTTACAAAATACAACTAGAGACTCAAAATAGGGGCCATGTTTTTACACTTATTCATTGTGATAAAAAAGTTTGCGGTTCCCGCCTTCAAGTTTTTGATTCAATGCGACAAGTACTGAGATTGAAGCATCCAATACAATGTAGATGATATATCTTCTAACATGATTGATTGAATTCAAACAAATGCCTTGCTATTTCAATAAATATATCCATTGAGCTGGTCCACGTATACGTAGTTTGAGGGGGCATGAGATTTAAAACTCTTCATGAAACTCTTGACCAAATTAGACTTAGTGCAATATGGGAAAGCTTTGCATGAAACTCCACATGAAACGAATAAAACACTCAACAATAATCTCCAATGGATATTAACATAATTGTAAAATGTCTTTTGAATGGATAGTGATAAATATAGTGACAATCCAATCAAAACCCAACTTAATCCCCCATTGAGTTAGTTTACATCCCCCTTCTTGTATTTCTAGGAAAATATTTAGCCTAAAAACAATATGGGATCTATGAGTATATTTATTATGTATATGTTTTGAATGTATTTAGTATGTATTTCATGTTGTATGTATATTATGTATTGAAAAACTTGATTGATGATAAGAACAAGGGCCATTTTTTTCCAAATGTGATTTGATGATGGCAATTGTTTTTTTGGGGGGGTGGGGGGAGGGGGAGGGGAGGGGCTGGTTACATCCTTTCAGTGGATAGGACATTGGATAGTGACATGGAAATGAGAATTATATTTTTGAAATTTTCAATAAACTTCACTAGAAGTCATGACAAGGCCTTGAGGTACAAACATGGTAATTTCACTTAATTGTAACTTGGTTGTACAAGAATCCTTACAAATTCTTCCAATTGYCAAATAGCACCGACAAAAATAAGACAATTTAATGATAGAAATCATGTTTTTATTTTTACTTTAGCTAGGCACTTTTAATTCCAAATAATGTTCATTCCATAAACTAACAAATTTATGATTTACTTGGTGCATTTTGTCCTAAATCTTAAACCATAGACATTAATTATACAAGCTACATACAATCAAAACATAAGAGTCTAGGAGCCCCTAGTATTTGATTATTGGTTGCACTTATATAAGTTTGAAATTTTATCATTTATTTATATGAAGTCCAAGCAATGCACACTAAGGTGAGATGGAACCTCCTTCTATTTGCTAATAAGAATGGTTTATGTCTAATAACAATAAATATGCTCACTTGCTATTCCTGCCAATTTTAGGTGTCCTTATTATAGACAAAAAGACACACTCACTACTATAGTTTTGAAGATTATTAGAGAACATCAAAGTAATTACTTTTGAATCATTTATTTTTAATCCGTGGTTGACTGAGAACTAGGAACCTACTTAAGATTTTTTTAAACTTAGGCAACCACTATTGATTTCGTAATTTGGTAATTTTGCATTGCTAAAAACTACCGTAAATGGAGTTTTTTTTATAACTTGGAAATTATTACTGGGAATGGTTTGTGAGCATTAATTGGTAGTCACATTCTTGAAGGCCAACACCTTGGAAGGTGGCTACAAAACCAAATATGACTGCCAAAGAGAGTTGCTCTAATGTGGGCCTAGGAGTGTGAGCCCATGAGCTTAGAAGACTATACACAGCCTTCTCCTTTTTAAAAACCAACCATTGCTAGTCATAATATTAAATTAAAAAAAAATTAAAATTAAAGAAAATTCTCTTCCAAAATTCCAAAAAGTATTAAAAACCAATAAACTATTTGAAAAACATTTAAAAAATATTTAAATTTAAATTAATTAGTACTATATGATGTGGCAGTCTTTTGACCACGTCAAATTGCTTACGTGGTAGAATCCCTAGAGTTCCCACACACTTCCCACACTCTCGAAACTTGCAATCTTTTGAAGGACTCAAAAAACATCTATTGAGTATAGAAACCTTCTATGATTATTTTGCAACTTTGTTATAGATAATTATGTCATAGTTGACTGTGTTATAAGCACCTTCAATGGTTGTAAGATATATATATATATATATATATATATATATATATATATATATATTGGGAATTCCCAATCATCTTTGCTCGTGACATTTGTGTTGTAAGATTTCATATTTCGTAGTTACATTTCTATGATAGTCATATTTTTTCTTTTTTGAGTAAATGTGTGCAATCTAAGGAAAATGTAGGTCAACCATTGGTTTACGTTTCTGAATCCCTATTTGTCGTTTTTTTTGTTTCTTCTTCCTTGTCTCTTGTTGCCTCCTACCTCTTACTTCTTGTGCCTCTTGTTGCATCTTAGGTCTTGCTTCTTATTGCGTTTTAGCACTTTAGTCACCTTTTGCCTCTTGTTCCCTCCATCACTACTATTATTGTCCATTTTCGTTATTGAAATTTCCAATAATATAGGTTTTTTTGTTTTATCTTATTCTAAACTTGCTGTACATATTTTGTATTATTGTTAATCATTTTAAGTTGAGTCTCATTGTTTGTTCATTGAAATTAACCTCTTTGATTGTAAATGCAAACACCAAATGCTAGAAAAAAGTTGTTGGAGGCTAATTACAACACAGTAGAGCAAACACCTTCACATTTTTGTAAAGAATGTAGGTCCTACAAGTATATGTGCATGTACATTTATAGAGTGACTCATTGTGATATGTTTCGTGTTAGTGACCAATACACGTCATTGAAGTCAGTTACATCCTTCTCACGTTTTTTTCTCTCTAATGTGATTGTCTCATGTGCATCTCTACAATCATATGTATTTTCTTTTGACTACATATGTCACGAGGGTTGCTATTAAGTGAGCATAGAAGTGTGAGCCCATGAGCCTAGAATATTACATACCTACGTAATAGGTGTATATACTATAGAAACCATCTATGATTATAAGATATATATGTTACAAATACCCATATTATAGGTGTTTATGATACATATACCTTCTGTAGTGTGTTGTATCTATATTATATGTACCTATATTGTAAGTTCAATGCTCACAAGCTCACATTCTTGGGCTCACATACTAGCACCGTTTGTCCAGGTTGAATTTTTCTCTTATGCCCGGGTAGGCCAGGCCTCCAAGTCTAATCAATATGAGAAAAAAAATTCAAAAAATAAAAATAAAAATTTTTGAAACTTTTTTTTGATGCCCCCTCTCCCCTATGTTGACTTGTTTTGGGCATAACTTCTGTTCTCGGGCAGCGATTGAGAAAAAAATTATATTCCCATGAAGCTAATTAGTTTTTCTATCATCAAAAATAGGTTTCAAAAAATCAAGACAAAAATTGAGACCATAGGTACATGCCCAAAATTCACCTTGTCCCTCGAAGGGACAAATGGCCCTTACGGGTTAAAAGAGATGTCAAAGTGGGTAGCTAAAATTATGTTTTATTTTTTAGATTATTTGATTATTTAGATATCATACCTACTCAAAAATATTTGAGACATTCAACTCTGAAAGTTGTCACTTCTAGCAGCTTGGTTAGAAAATAAACAATAAGTAGGTTGCCTAAATTTTTGGAAAATTAGTGACCTAATTTGTCCTATATATATTAAAGTATTGCCTAATTTATAAAAATTTAATTTGCTCTACAAAATCTTGTATCTCTACTTCAATAACTCTAAACATATACTACACAGTTTTCGCCTCATCATTTTGATCATTCTAAAGCATAATTTCTCACAAACAAAACATATTTCATATATGCAAAAAATCCCAACACATAACAAAACCTTGAAACATAGGGTAGAGGATTTAGGGTTTGGAGGTCAAGTTTACGAGTTTAGGTAAATGCAACCTCTAAGATGGAAATAGCAACAAGTCTATTTGAATTATATCCTAAAATTTTAAAATTTTACTATTAAAATATTTGGTTTGTCTAACTATTTAGTAATTTAATTAATTATTAGGCAAAAATCTGCCTAAGTTGTTAGATAGCTATAGTAAAGAGGTGAAAGTTATGAAGAATTTTATTTATTGGGTATTGCATATAGAAAAAATATAGAAATTAGTTTTCAAAATCAATTTGAAAATTTCCAAATAACTTAAGAAGTAAGATGATTACTAGAATATTCTCACCATTGAGATCTAGAATTTTCAAAGTCCTTGTAAGAGTTATTAGTGATTTAATTTTTTTTCATCCAATAACACCTTTCATTTTATAATTTGTTTTTAGAGGAATACAAAAGTTTTTTAGTTAAGTTTTCATGTAATCTCAATTTTTTATCACACATACCAATATTGACAAAATGTGCAAGTTATAGAACATGCATATTTTTTTCTTATCCCTTGAAGGGCCCTTGGGTTTTTTCTATACAACTCGTTTTTAGCTTTATAACTCTTCAATTGTGATTTAACATACGAATTGTGATACAGTGGTATTCACGTACTATCATGATCATTATTTTACTTTGTATTAAAAAGTATTTGGTCAATTTTTCTCTTAAAATACCACCGTCTTTGTAATACATTATATGGCCACAAAAAGCTTTTAGGTCCTTCAAAGATTAAAGTGTTTGAAAGGCAAAAAATTGGGAAGGCCTCATGATAACTATTTTAGGAAGTTTTGGCACATTAAACTTGCAATTGGTGATGGTTTTTCACGTGTGATTTTCACTCTAAGACTTTGAGAGGATGTATTTGAACAAGTTGACTAAAAGACCCAATGTTTGGATTTCTCAAGTAATAAACATAGATGAAGATTTTAACTTTGCTTTCGATATGAGTATTTTGAAGTAGTTTGGGACCTCATAACACCATAGTAAATTATGGATTAAGGCATGTGTCCCAAAGATCAAGTTTGAAGAAGTTTAATGCTCTCTAATAAAATCCTAAGTTGATGTGTTATATTAATTTATTATTCTTGTAGATTATTAACCACAATAAACGAGCCAATTTCATAAAGGCAATGCCAAATTGAAATATGACTTTTTGCAGGGTGTCTTTTCCAAATGTTTTTAGATTGTATTGAATGATAATTATGTAAAGGGTAATGAAAAAAATATGGAAATAATGATCACTAGATATATTATAAATTGTATCATATTATATATATACAAACACTCTATTATTTTAATTATTTTAATCATTATCAACAATATTGGTTAAAACTTTAGTACTTTRARAAATGRCGTTTGAAAYTATTCACATGATATTCAATTGGATATAATTTTACTCATACTATTTAGAACTAATAATTTACTTTTTACACTATTGCATGTTTGRAGTTAGCCATTCACAACCAAAAATAAACTTTACATGCAATCATGTTTGAATTTCATTTGTCTTCACACAATGTAGCAATGTAAACATGGGATCTTAAAACAATCATTCTACAATGCGACATTCTACTAATAGTTTTATCAAGATTTTTTGTGCAAACTCAAGATTATCATATTCAAGATTAATCCAAATTGGCAAAAAGACTTGCTTGAAAGGAAGTTGATCAGGCTTTAAATCTAATTTTTTACAATACCATGCATAGAATGATCTTAAAAAAAGTTGTCCTTCCTTTTATTTTGTGTTTTTGATTTCATGTTTTCATAGTGAATATATTCAATAAGGGATTATAGGCGTGAGTCTTAGAAAGTTGGATGATTCCATACATGTGGGGCCATTTTCACTTGGCAACTAGAATTTTATAACTTTAAATTAAAATGCAAGACTACAGTAATCTTATGAAGGAATTTTATAAAARAAATTCTAGTTAAAGTCTTTTTATTCCAATTGTATAACTTGTACCCCTGCAAAATATCTCTTAGAATGCCATTATTATGTTCCATAGGATGTGAAATATTTTTGTCTTTCCATGGAAAATACAACCTTGCAAACTCAAATCTTTAATCAAATTAGTCTTTAGAGTTTCATAGCAAAAGATATAGTCTTAAAGATGAAAATCAATTGATACCATAATATATATAGTTTGTAGTTTTTTTCCTCCTTTAAGACATTAGTACCATTGTTGATTTAAATAAGTTAATCACAACCAATATTGTGATTAGTTGAGCCACTCAAAACTCAAAACTTCCACCTAGTTATGCATTGGAGATATAGACCACAAGGTATGAAGGTTGAAAGACTATTAGGTCAATTTTCTACTTTAAGTTGTAACATACTTGATGCTTTATCAATATTACTTCTCATTTATTCATGGTATGATAATGCTTCTATGTTATAAAATAGTCTTATTTTATATCCATATTGATTATAAAACAATTTTTTTTAAATAAAAGAAAGAATATTCACAAACACACTAAATGGTTCGAGTAATCAAGGTTTTGGAAGCTACCCTCCAATATTTGCGGAGTATCGCTAACAAGCAAGACATGTACACACAAATCTAATGTAGAAATGAGCTATTACTATTCGTAGAAGTCAATGTGCATAGGTGGAGTGAGAATCCCAATTTTTTTCTCTATACATAGATGGAAATCAATATTATTAAAAAAAATTAAAATTTGGAGAGTTTTTGTATTTTAGTTGAATTTTCGAAGAAAAAATAATATGTCTACTACAAGTAATAAACTTTTAAATACTTTTGGAAAAAAAATGAAAATATTGTAATTTTTTTAAGAAAAAAATGAAGATAGTTCATATCAATCACAAAAGATACAAGAAAACCTAAAATTTTTAGCATAGATGTATGTTAGAGTGTGTAACATCATGGTATAAACCAAAATACTATAGAATTCCAAAATTAAAAAATCAACAAACCATGGTTACAAGCCTAGAGTTCATATTATTGTAAAATATAAAAAAATTTGAATTTAAATATCCTACCAATTTAACCAATATTTTAGCCCTCCAAATGCATTTCTTAGTTCTAACTTGTATACAAGTAGAACTTGAAATTACTATTGTTGGAAGCACATTCAAAAATGCTTTCAAAAAAAAAAAAATTCAAGTTTTAGAAATGGAAGAACCACTTCAAAAGCAATCTAAAAGTAAAAATTGATGGAAGCTTGGCAAATCACACTACCCACAAAGCAAAATTTGGCAAATTGCACACTAATGACAATGAGTCAAGAGTCCAAATATTCCATCATTTTTTGTCCCAGCATTTAAGATGGCGCCAATTGTGACACGAATGGCCAACAATTTGTTCTCTCCCAATGAAGGAAATGTTGCCATTTAGAATAGTGAAAGAAGTGGAAGTTGGAAAGTTGTGGAGGTATTCATCATGGTGAAAAGTAGGTTTGCCATTGTGCATGTTTTGCATCAAGAGTCGTGAAAGCACGAGGGAAAGCTTTGGGAAACCCAAGCTTTCATGTGGAACTCCATCATACTAATTTAGTGCTACAAGCCTTTCTTTAAGGGGGCAAAAGTTTGGAGCTTTATTCTAATTTCTTACCTTAGGAAAAATGCAAGAACAAAATACAACACTTGCTACTGATAATAACATTTGAAAAAATTTCCAGGAATGAGGTTGGAGAGGTCACCAAATACAAAATTAATTGTCCCCAATACAAGATAGTTTTTTACTTCCACGAATAAGCGTGGCCAGGGCGAATTGACCCTCTTAATTTTCACGTAAAATCCTGAATTTTTTTATATTTCACGTATGATAGAATTTACAAATTCTGAATTCATATTTGCAATCAGAGGCCCCAAATTAGCTAGGAGAGATAGGAGCAATATACAGGGTGAGCCCCACGGCTTTTTATTTTACTTGCACCTCTGGAATTACTTGGAGTGGCCGAGCAAGGGGGCCAGTCCACCCCGGCCCTGGTTGGACAACTCCTTTGATGTGCGCGGCTGCGGCGCTTCCTGGTTTTGTTGTCGGCGTTGTTGCTGTTTTCTGGTGGGATATTCTGCTTTCAAATTTGTTTGCTTACTTCCTTGTTTCTAGGATCTTCGATAGGTCGGCTATTGTGGTCTTCCGTCCCGAGGCGATGGAGTGTGTGAGTTCTGCAACAGGCCTATGGTGTGAACTTAGCTTAACTTARTCAKTKTAGAGAACTCTCCAGTCCCGCTGCAGCKTCCCCGCCATAGCCAGGATCGCATAGCATGGACTCTTTCGATTTAGGAGTAAGAAGGAAACGATCGTTTGTAGAAATATCGGCATCAGCAAGCGATATGGAAGACCTCTATTTAACAAATAAACGCGTTGTACGGTCTCATTTGCTATAGGTCAGCTGTTTCTCTCAATTTTCTTGAGTCTTCTCTCTTCAGTGTAGTGGCATTGATCGTTCGGTTTTTGGTTTGCTCTCTGCTGTGACTCTGCTGAAGGACGATGCTGGACGAAGTGATTTTATGGATGTTATGCTCTAGCCGAAACTTTGTTCTATTGTTTCTCCAGCATTGACTTCTTGATTAGGAGGCGGAGGAAATGCTCGTTTCAATAGTATATATGCTGTCGTTTAACTTACGAGACCAGCAGTCACACGGTCTTCTTTCTAGCGGTAATTTGGTGAGAGTGAGCTCGTGTGGTGGTTTCTTTCTGGCAATGCAAGGCTGAGACTATAGCCAGTACGTAGCAGTCTCTCCACATTTAATGGCATTTATTGGCTCCTGTTGTAGGCTGTATCGCAAAAAAGAAGCCGTGAAAGCTGTGTTTGGTGGCTTTTTAGCTTAGATACTCTGCCGCTGTGGCGTTTGCTCGTACGGAATTGCAATGCAAAGCTGTTTGGTTCAGGCTGACGGTCTTCCGTCACGCTTTTTCTCTGTATGTCAGCATAAGATTTACGATTGTAAAGAGAGTTAAACTATAGGGTGTGGGGATGTTCCAAGGTTGTTAGAGGGTAAGCAGGTACAATTTGACGAACGGCGGGAGTTGATCTATATCTGTTTGTATCTCCTGATATGGGGAGAGGCAGGAAACCTGAGGTTTATGCCTGAATGTCTGTGTTACATATACCACCACGTAAGTACTCTGCGCTAATTCTAGTTAATTTCCTTGCAATTATTTCTACCTCCAAATTTCTGTTTTAAATGCACTATGTTAGTTAGCTTTTATTTTAGAGTTTCAAGAATCTTGAAATTCAATAATGATCAAGTGGGCTTTGTGTTTTGTGTTTTGTGGTGCAGATGCTCGGCGAGCTCAATACGTTGTTAGAGAGACCAATGGGTGGTGCTGACATTCTTGCAGTGATGCCTGCCTACACAGGACATAATGGATTTCTAAATCACGTTGTTGTCCCAATTTATAGTATCCTGAAAGCGGTAAGTCTTGGTGCACTCATTCTTGAGCAGTGTGTCGTTCTTCTTCTTGCTGTAGATGCTTAAGGATTACATCAGATACGATGCTTCCCAAGAATGGCAGGATACAGGATGTCTTTGATTATTTGTTCAATCTGCAAGAAGCTGCACAGATCATACATTCATGGCAGTTAAACTGTTCTTTCTACACTGACTCGAAAGCGACCTTGCGTTTGCCGAGTTTTAATCTCAATTCAGCCCGGTTTTCGTTATAATGCTTATTRAAAAGACTACAGGATCAATCCGGCTGCCAATACCTCTTTGCAACTTCCGTCTACATGATTTTATCACGCTGCATTTATCTAGTCTGCGTTGCTTTGGAGGAGTTTGAGCTGTGATTGCTTTGGATTTACAGGAGGCGGATTCCAATAATGGTGGGACAGCCCCTCACTCTTCATGGCGAAATTATGATGACCTAAACGAGTACTTTTGGTATGTATATTGATTACGACTGGTCTTAACTGTCATAATTTGGCTAACAGTGTTTTTTTTTGCCTTCTTGTCAATGATTTCTGTTCCAAAAGTCAGTCCTTTGGGCTGCCTTGTTAACATACTCGAAAATCAAAAGGTTGTTCAAGGTGTTGAAATGCTTCAATAATTAGCTTTCTCGTATCTGACATCTGATAGATTCTCTTATTGGGTTCACTCCTGTTCAACGATTGCAGGACCACACGTTGTTTCAATCAGCTAAAATGGCCTCTGCAGCGAGACTGTCTTTACTTCGTGAAGCCTAGGAGGGAGAAAGGGTACCTTGTAAGCGCTCTCACAAGTAATTCCGTATTTGATTTAACTAGCTATTGGTGTTCTTTCTGGACAATATCAAGACTTGATAGTGTCCAGGAACGTATGCTATATTCATTAGAAGTTGGTATCTACATTGCGTTTTTGTCAATCCCCCGTCATTCTTACCAGGTATGGTTTTCCTTGTAGAATCGAGGAAGGAAACCACAACCTGAGAAGGTGGGGAAAACTGGATTCGTTGAACAGCGCTCATTTTGGTACATCGTCCGCAGTTTCGACAAATTGTGGACAGGCCATATTCTGGTCCTGCAGGTTCGATCCTCAAGACTATTCTGGATCATTTTCAAATCTTCATGACAGATCGGCAATTTCTATGAATGAAAATTGCTTTGTGCACCTTTCCTGGGTAATAAAAATCTACATGTAGAATCGCTTCCTATATGTGAAATCGCTGTTCCAAAGCTGCATAGTGAGCAGTCTTGAGATGCAAGACAATGCTAGATTTCATCATCGCATCATAGCTTCGCTGTGTCCTCATATCGGTGTTGATGAAAGTCTCATTGTAAACGTATATTGTAGCTTACCATACCGTTTCTATAAATACTTCGATACTTCAAAGTAAATCCCTTCTATCATTGTCGAAGTATTGTTCTTAATCCAGTTTGCCTGTCAGGCTTCCGTTGTGTTACTGTGGCATAATGGAGGGCCTCCATGGATTGAGTTGCGAAAGCCAGACCCCTTGGCCCGTTTCTTGAGTATTTTCATCAGTTGGTCTCTTCTACGGTTCTTACAAGGTACTTTTATGAAATTTTTACTTGACTCGTTACTTCAAAGAACTTAGTAGATTGAAGCATCTTCTCCCACAAATGAGGTGTTTAACACAGTCGCAATGTTAGGAATCATCATCTGAGTCTCTTCTGAACCTATGAGCGTATTCATTACAAGTCATCTTTTGCTGAGTGGTCGAASATTTCCCTCGCAAACTAGAATTGCTAGTTTGCGGGATTCATAAGCTAGTCAATGAAAGTAAATGTAGTTTCTATTTGTTGGATGGAGGGTATCTGCGCTGATGTTCAATTYAGGTTATGAGTGGTGACGAACTCGCTGTAATGTGTTGCGGGTCCAATCAGTCTCTAGGAACACTTTTACTTGGGGTCGAAATTGTTGACTTTTTTTGCTCTGAAACTGCAGGATTGCTCGATGTGGGAAGCCAGTATAGTCTTGTCACGAAGGATACGGTGCTTACTGGTGTACGTATGTTGCTTAAGCTTCTGGTAGCTGCAACATGGGCTACCCTTTTCATCATCTATTACAGGTTCTAAAAAGCCTGATCCCTTCATTTGGTTTTGACATGTGAATGGGTTTCATCTGGACTATSTGCCTTCACAATAAAAGAACCCTGGGTCAACTGGGTGCAAGCCCAAACTTTATAACTTTTTGTCCCTGCAAAGTATGCTACCAACTTTTTGTACTAAGTATTATTGAACTCCCTAGTTTCAGGAGGTTCCTATTGACCAATTATTCACATGTGACATTGACTGTTATGCGCATTTAACCTGCAGATGCTGCAACTTTCTGGAAACATTAACCGTATGYTGTTGATATTTGTGCAGAAGGATGTGGTGGCAACGGAATATTGATCAGTACTGGACATTAGCTGCAAACCAGAAATTGTACGAGTTCTTGTACATAGCTGCGGCTTTTATTGCTCCAGAGGTTCTTGCCAGCACATTGTTTATTGTGCCATGGTTGCGTAATTTCGTTGAGACTTCAAGCTGGAGAATATTTCATCTCTTGACTTGGTGGTTCCAGGTAGGGTTCTTAAACCCTTCGATTGTACCACTTGGATGCCAGTACAGCTTACCCGTTCAATTTATTATTTATTCAAATAKTTTGAGAAGCTCTTTGTCTATTCAATCTTGGAACAAATCCATTGCTACTTGTATTTTGTACCAATTCCAATTCCAGCTGATTTATCTAATCAGTTGAGTAGACCAATCCTGGACATGACTTATTTGATCTAGGTTTAAGATTAATTTATGTATGGGAACATTTCACTTGTAGCATCCAATTCCTTATTACCTTATTTGCCTTTTGTTCAGCATAAGATATCTTAATTTCCAGATAGTCAAAGAATCATCATTCTTGTATGTACTCTTGTGCGAACAAACTCTAGTGACGGGGGGTAAGTATAATATTTATTGCAAGTTCTATGTTTATGGCGCAGACACGTGGCTATGTGGGCCGGGGCCTTCGTGAAGGTATCGTGGATAATGTGAAGTAAGTACTATTAATTAGTGGAAGTCCACTTCGGAAAGGATGCATCAAGGGTTGGACTCGCTATCTAGATCCATGTGGCTTAGGCAGTAGAACTATCCTTACATGCTTTTTATACTGGTTGGTTTCAGGCTTAGAATTCCTTTATTCCTCATCAATTGTTTTGCAATTCTCTTCGGGCTATGAGTGTCAGTATGCGGTTGTTGCAATTATGTGGAACCTGAGTCTTCGGACATCTTGTGTTCCCAGATATACTCTATTCTGGGCATGTGTTCTTGCGTCGAAATTTGCCTTCAGCTATTGGCTTCAGGTACTCTTAGATGTGATATCAGAATGGGTATTTTACATTATTCATCTGTTCTGGAACTCGCTTATTTGTGTTTTGTATAATGCTTTCAGAAAAATTACCAAAATTCTAGTTGCGATACTCTGATCTTTTGTTTTGGTCCTGATCCGTCAATATGTACAGATTAGACCTCTCATTGCACCAACGAAGCAGATTCTTGCGGCCACCAATGTCAAATATGAGTGGCATGAGTTTTTCCCGAAAGGCATGTCAATTTTGATCAATTTTTTTGGCCTATCTTACTTTTGAGCTGTGAACTTTTCGAATCCATTTTTCGAATCCAATTGTCCGGTAAATAACCGGACAATGTGATTACCAACCTGTGGGGCGCGTTTCAATGTCAACTTGTTCCCCCCTACTCTCTATTATTGCTTTCGATCAGGATTTTACTGTATTTAACTCCTGCATCTCATATTACTTTTTGTCTTGTAGGTAATCGAGCTGCGGTAGCTGCATTGTGGACTCCAGTGGTCCTGGTGAGTTGATGTTCGATTGTGATAGACGTTTCTGCACATTCACATATGTCCGCTGCTTTCACAGTTCATTGTGAGAGAGTTTTTATGCCATCTTTGAACTTTTACTGCATATTATCAATTTAATAGCACAAGCAATGCAACAATCTGATAGTGTTCTTCGAAGTCTGTGTTTTGCTTACATTTATCGGGTCATGCTCCACTATAAGTGACGCAGATAATTGGACAATAGATTCCCCTTTCAACTTCTGTCACATATCAGGAACCGTGAAAGCAATTGCACTTTCAAAATTTTGTGTGACTGMACCAGTGTTGTTGTTTTGCCGACACAATTTGATTTATTAATACACCTYTCAAATTATAATTTTTTGATGKCAAACAGAAATTTACTGTTCAACATGCTTCAATGGCTCAGAATATTGTGTAGGGTGATCAGATAGTTCAACATCCTCAGAATTCCGTGGTCCCTGCAGATTCTCCTTGCTCTTCACAGCGTTCAGTATCATCGTGGAGATGATAGATCTGTCTGGAACATAATATGTAGAAGCGAGTATAGGAGGTGTGCAATCATCGAGAGCTACGAGAGCKTGAAGCATGTAATCAGAAAGATTCTCAAAGAGGGTTCGGATGAGTTGGAAATTTTCCTAGCCATTTTTGAAGAGATAGATCGCGCTATTATTCAAGGACGATTCACATCAACTTTCATGCTCCCAGAGTTGTTGAGCATCCATTCCCGGGTTGCGGACTTGATTAGCCTACTTCTGACTCGCCCTACTCAGAGACAAATCCAGAAGGTTATATGACTTTCCGTTTATTCTTCTTTGCTTCAATATTGCTCGATGATTATTAGCCTAGAATTCTTCCTGGTCTTGACTTTATACTATGTACTG
The DNA here is from genome assembly GCA_006891605.1 of Pleurozium schreberi. Classification (NCBI taxonomy): domain Eukaryota; kingdom Viridiplantae; phylum Streptophyta; class Bryopsida; order Hypnales; family Hylocomiaceae; genus Pleurozium; species Pleurozium schreberi. The sequence continues at coordinate 220,105 of VACF01000672.1, forward strand.
TCTTCTGGTATATGTTCGATGACGTGAGTTTCTCAACCAAATTAGGGGGCATCTTAATGGAACTTCATGAAGAAGAGGATCTGAACCGGGAAATTTGGTTTTGAATTGCTCAGGTAGTCGATTCCCTGCAGAACTTATATGAAGGTCTRGTCCATGACTTTCCAAGAGACTTTGGTGTTCTGGAAAGTATCAAGGCACGCACTTCTTATAACAAGGATAATGTGGATAGTGAACTGTTCATGGACGCTGTTGAACTACCAGAAACTGACGACGAGTCTTTCTTCAAGAATTTAAAGAGGCTGCACACAACCCTGAGTACCAAGGATCCGTTATTGAACGTTCCCAAGGGACTAGAAGCCAAGCGGCGCATTGCATTTTTCAGTAATTCTCTGTTCATGACCATGCCGCGAGCACCTCAGGTAATTAACTTAACTTCAAACCATCAATAAGCGTCTATTTCCCTGTGTTCCATAATACAGCTGRATTTATGCCCCCAATCCTGGGCAAATTGGTAACAGATGCTGGGTTTCCGGAGTTCACATCTTAATTTCATCTTGTTTCTGTGCATGTCCTGGGAGATTATCTTCTTAATCTTAAAAATAAATTTGTATTTTTTATAAATKGAACAGATCCCTTTTAATTCTCTCCGCCTGTTTTTGAGCATTAGGTGGAAAGGATGTTGGCTTTTAGTGTGCTGACACCTTACTACAATGAGGAAGTCATTTTCAGTAAGCATCAGTTGAAAGAGGAAAACGAGGATGGGGTCACCATTCTCTTCTACCTTCAACGGATCTTCCCAGGTAATATTGAAGTGTCCTTTGTTGCATGTCAAAGAGGATTAGCTAAATTAACTGATGATTTGTACTTGAGAGTATTTTATGTAGTCTATCTCGCATCCAAAGTTGACTTTTCTAGTTTCTTACTATTCTAATCATATCCAGGCTGATGGTGTAAACTAAAAAATTCTTCTAGAGTTGATATGCCGTTAAGGGTGCTCTAATATTTGCAACTTGTCAATTTCAGAGGACTGGCTGAACTTCCTGGAGAGGATGAGGAAACGAGATCTTTCTGAGGCTCAATTATGGGAATTGGATGACGCTTACGAAATAAGACTTTGGGCTTCCTTTAGAGGACAGACACTTGCACGAACTGTACGAGGAATGATGTATTATGAAAGGTATGTTCTAATTTTTGTTAAAATTGATACTTCGATGATTGAAGTYTTACTAACTGKAGTYTTAGTATTTCAGCTTGGCCATTAGACATCTTCTTAGTGCTTCTGATTTTTGAATTTTCGTTCATTCAGCTCAATTTTACGTTGCGTYTTTCGGCATTGCCCCTTTCAGAGACCAGCGAGTTTTGTCTTTTCTTCTAAGAACCTATCCCAAATTCTTGTCTTGAATATGCTTTCTCATATGCTTACAGTAGTCAGTTTTCGCTAGCAGGGCATTGGAATTACAGGCCTTTCTGGACACATCAACCGAAGTAGAGTTACTTGGTATTAAGGAACTCTTGGAACGAGGATCTAGTACAAACGGTGGGGGCTCTATGCGCTCTATGGGTTCCATGGGCTCTATTGGCTCCGAGCATGAAGTGGCGGAGTTTAACCGAGTTCACAAGGAAGAGCAGGAACTTGCAAAAGCTGCAATGAAGTTCACTTATGTGGTGACCTGTCAAATTTACGGAGCTCAGAAGGCCGCTAAGGATGCTCGAGCAGGAGATATACTGCAATTAATGAGGACGTATTCAGGACTACGGATTGCTTATGTGGATGAGATAACTGTCCCATCAAATGAAAAGAGCGCTAAAGAATATTATTCGGTTCTCGTCAAGTATGATCCAAATGAAGAGAAGGAAGTAGAGATTTACCGAATTCAACTGCCAGGTCCTCTGAAGTTAGGAGAAGGAAAACCGGAAAACCAGAATCATGCCCTTGTTTTCACAAGAGGTGATGCAGTTCAAACCATAGACATGAATCAGGTAGGATCTCAATAATAGCCTTTCCAGACATTTTTCGCTGCTACTTCTTGGAATTGAGGAAGTTCAGGCAATAAGTAAATATATTTCGTCTCGCTATGGTTGTTCCGTCGATTTATAACTTTCTTGCTAATTGCTCYTGTTGTGTGATCGTTCTTGAACCGTGAACTTATCAAGGTCACTAAAACTGCACTGGATTGACTTGGCATTCAGGAAATGTACTTTGAGGAGGCRATAAAGATGAGGAACTTGCTTCAAGAATTCACAGTGCGTCATGGAACCCGAAAACCGACAATCTTGGGGGTGCGAGAGCATGTCTTCACTGGTTCAGTTTCATCTCTGGCCTGGTTCATGTCCGCTCAAGAGACTGTGTTTGTCACCCTTAGCCAACGCGTACTCGCGAATCCTCTGAAGATTCGGATGCACTATGGACATCCTGATGTATTTGATCGTTTGTGGTTTCTCACTCGGGGTGGTATCAGCAAAGCATCCCGGACGATCAACATCAGTGAAGATATCTTTGCTGGATTTAATTGTACATTGAGAGGTGGTAATGTGACTCACCATGAGTACATCCAGGTATTATTCTGTAACCTTTGCTAGAATTGCTTGTTTATTGAAGCTTAATCCCGAAAAATAGGTTTCCTTTGGTGTAGGCACTATTTAACATGTGCATGTGGAGCAATAGTATCAAGTATCTATATTTTGTTTTCTGTGGGTGTCTGCATCTTTTGCAWCATTGAGCTACCAGCTGCATGTCACTCATCAAAGCGGTGTCATTCTTGTCTCTCTGAAGTCAGTTTTGGATAGGCCGTAAATTTAACGAGTGTAATAACAATTTGCTGACCTGGATATTRATATTTAACGCATATTGATTGATCTGGAAATTGATAGTTAAAGTGTAGTGATCGTTGACTTGGATTTTTAGTAGTTAACGATCACTTTCTATGAGTGGCCACAATACAGACACAAATGCAAGTGGAAGTATTATTAATTTTAAAATAATTTGTTGGTGAATAGAAGCTGGCACTTGTAAGATATTTTCTGTCGGTTGGATCGTGCAGGCTGGAAAAGGTAGAGATGTCGGGCTGAAYCAAATCGCAATGTTCGAAGCGAAAGTGGCGAGCGGGAATGGTGAACAGATTCTGAGTCGTGATGTATATCGTCTTGGCCATCACTTAGATTTCTTTCGCATGCTCTCCTTCTACTATACCACGGTTGGATTTTTTGTGAGCAACATGATGGTAGTCCTAACTGTGTACACCTTTCTCTGGGGCCGTGTCTACTTGGCCTTGAGTGGCGTTGAAGCATCATTAACAGGCGGATCTGCGGCTTTTGCAAATGCTGCCCTTACAGCCACTTTGAACCAGCAGCTTGTTGTACAATTGGGATTGCTTACTGCTCTTCCCATGCTTGTGGAGGATGCTTTAGAGCACGGGTTTACTACGGCGYTGTGGGATATGATTACCATGCAGCTACAACTTGCTTCTATCTTTTTCACCTTCTCAATGGGCACTCGTTGTCACTATTTTGGTCGTACGCTTTTACATGGTGGCGCCAAGGTAGCTCTACCATTCAACTTCGTCTTTATTTTCTAATTGTGTATCGATATTCGTGTGGAATGATTTGCTTATTGCACTATTATCTCAATTTCCAACTCTACATAAGGTTCGTAAAACTTTTGGATTGCTCAATTCATTATGACGCAGTCATAAAAATACATCTGTAAGAAACTGAAGTAATTATTGTTTTCATCTATGTACAACTGCATTCACATCATATTACTTTGGAAGATGGTATAGAGCAATGGAATGGAATTTCAGTAGTACCTTCCTACCAAAGGAAGTAGTCACAAGGGTTCTTTTGGCATGGTTACTACTATTTTGGATTTTGGCAGCTTTAAGATGGAGCTAGACTACTATCTTTGAGATGCGTTTACCCATATTAAAGAAATTATACATTCACTTGGAAAAATTTGAAATTATTACCTATTGGCTTCATAGTTGATTAAACATGTTTGAAAGAAAAAATTGGGTCTTCTCTCATAATTTACTTTGAGTGGGAATGAAACTGGAAATTGTAGTGACAATAGGGTTGGTTACCTTGTATCCTTCATAAAAAATAACGTTGAACCTCCTATAACCGACCAAATAAGGAATTTGGACAAATCTAAAGCAATGCAATACAAGGTAAATATTTTTAGAGGTGTGTTGATGAAAATGATGGGGATTGCAAAACTTTGGTACTTTTATTGCATGAATTCAAATTACTATGAATTTTGATACGCAAAAGTGCTCTAGATCCATAGCCAATCTCTAAACTCATTCAATTCCAATCATTCAAAAAACAAATTTTCCACTCATTGCTCCATACTTTCTTTTGCACTATTTTTGGACATGTATCATGAACTTTTAGTCCCAACCTTGAAAAGAAGAAAAGAACACATTCTAGCATTGGTTGGAAATAAGTCAATCTACAGTTGGCTATGGGGCACTGGTAGGAAATGGATGGTTCTATCTTATTTTTTTTCTTGTGAAACTTTAAATCATATTTATTTTAACAAAAATGCACAAAAAAAAATGGATTGGTGGATAATTAAGACAAGAATGATAAGTGGTGTCATTATATCATTGTCCATCCTAAAATTGCATCACAATGTCATTTATACTATCTCAATAAATGTCAATTATAATTGTATTTGATCGTTTAATATTATCTAAATAGTAGTTGGTAGGAAATGACGTATTCCATTTGTATCTTAATTACTTATAACTAAAGGTCTACATGTGAAAAGACACATGAAGGTCAAGTAACAATGTCCGAGAAGAATTGGCGGCTAGTTCAAAGTTAGGCAGTGGGAATGGGAAACAACCGTCGCTTGCAATTCAAAAACATCGGCAAAAAAACAATGAAAAATCTATATAATTTCTATTTTGAGTAAAAAATAGAGAAAATAACTAGATTCGATACTTGAAAATCGGTTCAATTTGGAAATTGAAGGAAAATAGTTGATAGAACTCAAAACCTTCCCAAACGTTGTCAGGGAGTCATTGATAAAGTGTGTGACTTAAATGTATGGATTCAAAGGACTTCAATATCTCACCTACCAATACCTATTAGTATGATGCATAAGACAAATTTATTGGGTACAAATTAAGCACAATAAACTTTTGTAATGCTTGTAATTTTACAACAGATAGTTTTGCAAATATTTTCCGAATCATCTCAAATTATCATTGTGCTTGTAGCCTTTTTAACACCTCTTATTTTCATTGGTTCAAATTCAATATCTAACTACTTGCACAATCAACTTGACCAAGAGAAGTCCCATAGTTCATGCTATAAATAATTATAGTGCAAAGAAAATTACTTTGAAGCTTTTTGTATTTAGCTACATGATAAAATTGTTCATTCACTTCATTGTAATCAAGGAACTACTTCTATCGTACAATATTATTATACCTTTTATAGTAACAAATGCTCAAACAATTTGGTAACAACCTACTAGATCATGTTGTCCCACATTGGTTATATCCATGCTTCACTATGTACATACAATAACCACCTTCATTGCAAAATTAAACTAATAACAGTGTACAATGAAGAATTGACGCTTTATTCTACAACTTTGTAACATATAAAGAAAACAAAATAGGCAAATAGGCCCTTTTGTTGGTGATGAGGTAAAATTTGACCCTACGGTTAGTAAATGCAATTTTATATGGCCAAGTGCAAAAATAAAAAAATTTCATGGTTGAGGCATTAAGGGGTTCATTTTCCCACTATCTACTATCACCAAACTAGTATTGTTGTTTACATAGGACAAAATCTCATGGTCATACAATTTTAGATAGTTCAACAAACAATATTTTTTGGAATGATAAAATAATTTTCATCTATAAAAATGTATGATAAGTAGAAATATACAATAAAGCAAGTTGAATATGCATATAATTATTTTTATTCATTTAAAATTTGCACAATCACCCAAGAATTAACCATATGCTCTCAAAATTTGTAGCTATTTTAGAATTTATGTAGTGAAAAACAAAAATATGCATAGCAATCTCTTTTTGCAAAAGCACATGTTTGCTGCTTCAAAAACCAACTACATTCAAATTCATGATTCTCATTTCAACAAATTTGAAAACAATTATTGTTGGAATATGAAGCAAAGGTAAAAAATGAAGTAAAAAAAATGTAGATGAAAACTTACTTCTGCATCCCAAAGATATAACATTCATTCCAAAATACAATGACAACATTACTAAAGATCCTAACAATTTAGTAATTTCATCTTCTAATAAAAAGTGAATGAATTGCCAAACATTCTCAAATTTTTACTCAAAAAGCAGGCCTACTTATCGTTAAGACCTGAGCTTAAGTGTGCTTTTGATAGAAACAAGTATGGTGCAACAATTGCTAAAGTGACTAAAATTAACATAATATCTACCCAAAAAATCCATGTGCTACTAGTACATTGTAAAAAAAGGACTTGTTGGAAACATTTTAGTCAAAACCCCAACAAACAAAAGAATTTGATAGACAATTTGCAACTTCATCCACATTGCAATTAGCATCTACTAAATTTCATAAACTAGGTAGCAAATTGCACAAATTTCCTTAAGCTAATTCCAGGATCATTCGAATGGTGTAACCAACATGCTAAGTTTAGGTAAATACCAATATTAGTTTACTTTACTGAGAGTGTAGTAAATGGTGAAGAAGTTAAACAAAGAGAATATTCAATCAATGATATGCAAGCAAAAATAAAAATAAAATTTTCAATTTATAAAAGAAAACACTATTGAATCCCCTCCCACAAATGGGACATAGAAGAGGAATCCGACTTGTCGTGGACTTTCCCTTTTAGATTGAATCCCAAACGAGTCGTGCACTATGCCAAATCGCTACTCAAGTAAAACTGCCATCTTCAAAATGAATTATGTATCTATGTAGAAGAAACGCTTTTGAACCAAACATTCACCCTTCATAACATTTGCATACGGTATCCAAATGTCACATTCTTTAATGCATTGGAACCTCCATTCACTTATCAAAAGGATATTGTAGAACCTCTCTAAGTCGTTCCTCTATAAGCCAATAAAACCTATGTAAGCCAATATGTAAAACTGGCCCGAACACGACAATCTTACAAAGGATGTGACTAAATCACACCCTCTCTTAGCCAATAAATCTTTGTAAACCAATATGTCATACCAATCCGGGACTAGGAGACCAATATGTCATACCAATACGGGACTCGGAGCACCCCCACCAGTGAGTTCCCTACCCCTAAAAATTTAGGAAGGGGACCACAAATAGAAATAGGGATACGGAACCTTCACCGCACCAAGCTTTTAGAAGTTCTATATCCCTAAATTTTACAGGACTCGGGAAAGTTGCATTCCAATTCTGTATTGAGAGCCTCGTTTGCAGGATTCACGAAGTCTCATTCATATATGAGGTCTCGAACTAAAGTAGGGAAAGGGATTCGGAAGTCTTGGTGGGGATGCTCTAAGTGAGTAAGGGAGGTTTTATTGGAATATGAAAATCTATGCGCCAAATACCAATTTGTGGCGGATTTGAGTGTACCCACCTAATATAGCATTTGAAAACACAGATTCCAAAATCATAGTCGATACTAGCCAACAACGATGCCATAGTCTCTGCCCAAACGAAAGAGTCAACAAACTAGGCCGACCCTGCCGAAGGGGACCAACAAAAGCCAAGTCGCAGGGCAGTCAGCGTTGAAGAAAAGGCAGAGATCCTTTCGGCGTCTCCCTCCCAGCAAGGCAGCAACTCCCTCACTTGTGTGGCGAGATTGCGACCTTGTACGTCACTTCAGCTTATTCCTCCACGAAGTTCGAGCTTCGTCTCCGTCCACTTGCAAGTTGTCCTTCTGGCTGCCAAGGGTTTGCTCTCCATGTTTTTTTTCCATTGTTTTCTTCTTTCTCCGAACTCATATCACCAGTAACGCCGTACCTTATTGCGCTCCCGGTGCCAGCAATATATAACATCGCGCAATTCAGGACGATCAAAGTTGCGGGTGCCTGTTTTCTGACGCTTTGGCGTGGAGATTCCACTGAGTGCGATCCCTGGTGCGGTCGCGGAAATTGGCGATGGAGGAGTGAGGCCGTGGAAATGGCGGAGCGGAGGGGGAGATTGGATACGAGGATGCGCGGGGTTGCGTTCTCCGGGAATGGTTCTCGACTCGGCGAGCGAATTAGGGCAATTCGGGACGCGGAGAGCGGAAACGAAGCGTATTAGCGTGTTAGGGCAATTAGGGCTTGAGGGAGGGAGAGTCTCTGTGGTGCATTAGGGACACGGAGAGAGGAGGGGAGCTTCGTTCATGAAGCAGGGCCACAGAGACGGCAGGGCTTCTGGTATGTCTGGATTAGGGGGACTGAGGGAGAGRGAGCGAGATGCGGATTCGATGAATTTGTAGCCAGGGGTTGCTGCGGGCGATGAAACGCAGCGTCGGAGGCGAGGATATGAGCAACAAGAGGCGTCGCAATGTCACCCTGGGTCCCGACGATCAGGAGTCGGGGATTTTCAAGAAGGCCAGGATAACAACGGTAACAGCAGCGGCAGCGGCAGCRGCAGCAGCCACCACCACCTCGTCGTCGTCTACGTCGTCCGCCGCTTCACCTTGTGGATTGCCCTCGGTGGTGGCGTCAGCTCCCGGGTATGCGCATTGGCTGGGTTTGCCGGACGACACCGTGCTGGGCCTGTTCCAATTGCTGAGCCACAGGGACCGGGCGAACTTGGCGTCGGTGTGCGGGGCATGGCGCGTGCTGGGACGTGCACCGTTGTTGTGGAAATCCTTGGATCTGCGAGCGCACACGCTGGACGCGGAGATCGTGTCCACGCTCGCCAGCCGATGCTCGCAATTGGAGAGCCTGAAGTTTCGGGGCGGGATGTTTGCGAGGTCGATTGTGAAATTGGAAGCGACGCAGTTGCGAGAGCTGACCGGGGATTGTTGCAGTCAAATTTCGGATGCCACTTTGTCGATGGTGGCCGCTCGCCATGGGAGCCTCGAGAGCTTGCAGATTGGTTCGGACTGCGAGCGCCTGACAAGTGAAGCGCTGAAGGTGCTGGCCCTTTGTTGCCCTAAATTGCGACGCCTGTGTATCTCGGGAATGCGCGAGGTGGACAGGGATGCGATCCTGCAATTGTTCCAGCATTGCAAGAGTCTCAGCGACGTTGGATTTTTGGACAGCGTTACCATCGACGAGCGGGCGTTTACGACCGCCAGGAGCCTCCGGTTTCTGTCCGTGGCCGGATGCAGGTGTGTTGTGTGGACCACTGCGGCACTTTGCTGGAGCAAATTGCCCAACTTGGTAGGGTTAGATGTTTCCCGCACAGAAATCAACCCTTCTGCGCTCACGCATCTTCTTGCAGCTCCGGAACTCAAGGTGGTGTGCGCTTTGCACTGTCCTCTCCTGGAGGACGAAGAGTCCAGCGGCAGCCTTAAGCCATCAACGTCCAAGGCCGTCTTGCTGTCCCGCTTCACAGACCTGAACGAAGGCTTGGAGGCCCTGTTGCCGCGTTCGCGCAATTCGCAGGAGGCATCAAGAGTATCTCCCAGCTCCAGCAGTAGTCACCTCGACGCTGAAGTGGTGGAGTGGACGGAGTGGATGTTGTCCCATGCGCTTTTGAAAATTGCAGAGAGTAATGCACCCAGCTTGGGCAGCTTCTGGCTCAATCAGGGGACTGCGATGATGCTGCGACTGGTGCAAAGCGCCCGGGAGGACGTACAGGAAAGGGCAGCGACTGCGCTGGCTACGTTTGTAGTTGTGGATGATGACAATGCAACTGTGGATTCTGCACGAGCAGAAGCTGTGATGAATGCGGGTGGCATTGCCTTGCTCTTAGGTCTCGCCAAGTCTTCGCGTGAGGGTGTGCAATCCGAAGCTGCCAAGGTAGTCCTCGTTCCCTCGTGGATAAGCTTGAATTGTGAATGTGGTGTTGATGCCAAACTGGCATCTTACGTGTTTAGATTTAACCCTGAAGGACCGAAGAGGTCCTAATGGTTTTCAAATTACTTTTGAGTAGGTCTTTTGGGGTTTCTTTGTTCGATATTTTTTTGGACAGCCACATGCCATGTTCTTCTCTGATTCGGGTTTTTATAAAGTTCGGCCTCGGCCAAATTATGTTTTGTCAGGATGGTCAATCAAATTGGTCATCTTGAGACTATGAAATCTCGGTCCTTCAGGGGTTRAGCGATCTGGTTGGCGATATTTTCTTTCTTTCTGCATCTTATTCTCCTCTCCTGTTCTTTTTTGCAGGCTATTGCAAATTTATCCGTCAATACGGAAGTTGCGAAGAGAGTTGCTTTGGAAGGGGGAATCAGTATACTGGCTGCCTTGGCCAGGTCTCCTAACCGGTGGGTTGCTGAGGAGGCAGCTGGAGGGTTATGGAATCTGTCAGTTGGAGAAGAACACAAGGTGACGTGCCATATTTGCCAAGATCTCTTTGTGGGTTGCGTTTCTCCTGGTCTACTATTTTATATTGCAATTTCGTCAGAGAACTGGGCGTCAATCCGGGTTACGGATGTAAGAAATTTTTATCATTTAGACTTGGGTTGCAGAAATCCATTTGGCATTAGGGCCTGATTTTGGGTGGAGATCGCACTTCTTACTCATTCATGCTAGCTGGCCACTTGCGGTTTCACTCACGGATTAGACCGTTAATGTAAATAGGGTGCTATAGCTGGAGCAGGCGCAATTGAAGCACTCGTGGATTTAGCTTTAGCATTCAAGTGGCCTGCTGGAGGGGAGGGTGTCCTGGTGAGCACCTGAATTACTCGGCAGTTAATGTAAATGTCATGGTATCTGATCTGCAATTCAATATTGGGTATATCTTTGCATTGCACTAACTAGTGTATTTTTAGCTTTCGTTTTGTGTTTCGCTATTGCTCCATGATGCGTCTATAATGAAGTTCTGCATCTCTACGTACCCCCGACACACATATTTGTAGACCTATTTGTGACGATGTGAGGGGAGATTCTCGTTTTCTTGGTTTGAGTGATGAGGTTATTTTGGGAACAGTTGATACTGACATTGACCATGTTCTGTCTGAATAGCAGGAGAGAGCAGCGGGTGCGCTAGCTAACCTAGCAGCTGATGACAAGTGTAGCATGGAAGTTGCTAGGGCCGATGGTGTGCGGGCGCTTGTTTTGCTTGCACGCAATTCCAATCATGAAGGGGTGCAAGAGCAGGTATCCACAATTGCATTCCTGTAAGCCGGAGATGTCAAATTTTAGAACTCAGATGCGTTCATGGCAGCCTGATTCAGTTTTCATGAGGGGACACAGAGTGTTGGGTACCTCGGGCGTTTGAGGGAGTCTTCTCTACGAATAGTTTGTGCTCGTGTTTTAGTAGAATCCTATGATTTAACGAGTGACATCGTGTTTGGTTTTCATTTATCGTTGTTTTTATGTCTTAATCCCGTCGTGGGGGTTGAATATATGCTCGTAACTGTCAGTTGTATCGTTATGTAGTAGTGGATTGTAGATATTTAGGAGGCGGTTTGGACAGATAGTGTCTGGTCAAGTCCACCACCTAGCATGGGAAGGTTTGTCAAATGACTGTACCATCAGTTTCTCAGCCTCCTTTTGAACGTTGCAGGCAGCACGCGCGTTAGCTAATCTTGCTGCACATGGGGACAGCAATGGCAATAACGCTGCTGTAGGGCGGGAGCCAGGGGCACTTGAAGCTCTTGTGCATCTCACTTGCTCAAATCATGAAGGTGTCAGGTACGTGGAGTCTGTCATGCCGACCTGCAGTTTTCAAAGCGCAATCATATCTGTATCGGTCTTTGAAGTTGGCAGAGTTGAGACCAGTGATTTTTCTTCTCTTACATCCAGCTTGCCTCGTGACATTGCGCAGACAAGAAGCAGCTGGTGCTTTGTGGAATCTTTCTTTTGATGATCGGAACCGGGAAGCTATTGCGGCAGCTGGCGGTGTCGAGGCGCTGGTGAGTTCTTATAGATTTTGGTTGTAGATTGAGGTGGCGAAAACACTTCAGTGGCTTTCATGTTATGATTGAAGCCTCCTCCTGATTTGTTTCTCCTCTAGAATCAGACTCGTGTCTTACCCCCTAAAGCCTTTCATCATTTGAAACAGCCAAATCCCAGGAGGGCTACCTGCACACTTGCTATGCTATTATGATTTTTCACGTACTCGACTCACTGATGCTTAGCTTACACCGTCGACCGTCTGGGCTCCACTCGAGTTGTGATGCATGACATGTCTGCGGTKATTGCGTAGGTTGCTTTGGCTCAGGGCTGCAGCAGCGGATCTCAAGGTCTGCAGGAGAGAGCTGCCGGTGCATTGTGGGGTTTATCTGTCTCCGAAGCTAACAGGTGAGTGTTTATTGCACGATTTTAGCGCGTGGATGGAAATATGCTTGTGAAGCTTGTATATGTATATTGCGAGCCGGTACCAATGAAGCATTGGAGACTAGCAATCGTAAAGTACTAATTGTCGTCAGCACACTTGAATGGGTTCTCTCTTGAATCACCAGATGTCAGCGTGGAATGCAGTATAGCTTGAATCCCGKTATATTACTTCCGGAAATGAAGTGAAGTTCTTGAGGGGGCTTCGAAGTGAGAAAAAGCGCCATGATTTAKTCGTGTTGTTTTTCTCTTCTTCTTCTTTGGATTGATTTCAACGTTATCCTGAGGGTGCCTTTTTTTTGAAATTGTGGTTCAGCATTGCTATTGGTCGTGAGGGCGGAGTTGCTCCACTTATCACGCTGGCGCACTCTGATTTTGAGGTACGCCTTTGGATAAAGATGAAGGTGCTTGGCTTTGCAGCCTACAGTCCATATTTTTCATCCGTGATATATCACTCCAGAGCTTCGTATCCGACGGTTGTTTTGTGGTCATGTTCAGAAAGTGTAGAGGTCCGACAGCAGATAAAATCCCCGAACATCACTTTGAAGGGTTCAAGTTCAAGGAGGTTTCAGAGGAACTGTCAYTTGTAGCACTTGTTGTGAGACCTGGTCGTGAATAATTGTCTACTTCGTAAAGTAACGGTGTTGTTTTCACAATGTTACGTGTTTTTAACCGGAGTTGACTTGCAACTGTGTCTGTTGTAGGACGTACATGAAACTGCTGTGGGAGCCTTGTGGAACCTAGCTTTCAATCCCGGTAATGCCCTGCGCATGGTGGACGAGCAGGGAGTCCCTGCGCTTGTACATTTGTGCTCGTCATCGAAATCGAAAATGGCACGGTTTATGGCAGCTTTGGCTCTTGCATACATGTTTGATGGCAGGTACAGCATCCTAGTCTTTGATATCTGGATGGTGTTTGTATTGTGTTGAAGGTGACGTTGTCTTTAGGAGATTTGTAGAAATGTAAGTGGCATTTCAACTCGTACGCTTGAACATTATTCCCTGAACTACGTGTGTGAGTTTCTGTCATTTTAGTGTCCGACAGTCATCTCAGGGCAACGAAGCCAAACCTCATATTTTTTACTCTGGTGAATTTCACTGTGTCACTATGTGATGTTCAAGTAATGAAAACTAGGACTCTCTAGTGCTCAGATCGGTTTCAGTTCCCGACTGAAATCTCAGAGCTTTAAAACCTTGGACTGGTATAGATCTGAGATTTCCAATGGCTCTCAATCCGATGTGGTTCCTAGTTGAGAGTCCTTTTTTGAAACCTCATAGCTCTAAGATCTAAGAGAAATTTACGTCTCAGATTTTAACAGCCGCTCCATTTCCAGTGGGTCATCTCAGATTCRTACTTTTCCGCGTGCGCCAGTTGTTTGAAATATCGGGAACGTCACGATTGTGATCATACAAATTCAAGTAATTCCTTCATGGTCCTCTTGCCTTCTGGCAAAGCGAGGTTGAGATGGTTCAGTTAATTCACAACTGGTTCTTCGTTTGCAGGATGGACGAAGTTGCGTTTGGATTATCCAATGGAGAGAGCAGTGGTAGGACCCAAAGTAGTTTGGATGTGACGAGAAGATTGGCCTTGCGTGACATCGAGGCATTCGTTCAAACATTTTCCGATCAGCAAGCTCTTACAGCGGCTGCCTCATCGTGGGCCCCTGCCACTCTCAACCAGGTCGCGGAGGCTGCAAGAATTCAAGAAGCCGGCCACCTCAGATGCAGGTAACGTATGAATATCCTTTGTGACTGTCAGTTTCGCACGTAAATAACTCAAATCGATAATGCCTAAGTTATGAAGTGCCGTGTGGCATGTTGCCAATGACTGGTAGTGTTACAATCRTCGTGTGGCACCTGGGTGTCTGAAACTGAAAGCTACGTGTGGTATGTATCTTCTAAATCAGTCTTAACTGTGAAATTTTTAGAAGGAGATATCCAAAGGCACACCTAGCTCCTTAGTCGTCAACGATCGTGTGGATATGATGGTGCTCAGGGTTCTCTTTTGCGCTTTTCATTGCAAGTACACGTGTTGAGTCTTGGATTTACTAAGGATTTTCTTTGAAGAGTAAGCTATGAGAAGTTGTAGGCTGATGGTGTGCTTATGAATTTGGAGGTCGTTGCCCATTATTTTCTATCCGTACGAATTGGTCAAAGTGGACAGGCTGTGTAGGCCTGATGTTCCACGGGGTACGGAATGCGCCAAAACTTTCTCCAGAGTATTGAGGACCTAGTGTAATTTGAAATGTGTAATTTGTAATTCTCTAGTGTAATTTGAAATGTCAAAGGTCAATGAGATCAACCTGTTGTGGACCCCTATTATTCAGAAATTTTGGATAAGAGTTCAGCATGACAGCTTGCATGGTGTAGTGGTCTCCGCTTTGTAGGGTTTGTGATTGTGAAGAACGGGATCTGCAGGGGGGTTAGGAGCTTTGTGCTTGGACGCAGCGACCCTATCGTATATATTGAATTTCCTCCTCCAGGTCCTCTGTGTAACGAACTAGCCGGTCAACAGAGTGTACTTACATATTGTAGAAATCGAGAAAGTGTGTAACCTGGAGTGACCGTCATTTCATGAGGTTTGATGTTTCTTATTGTTTGATTTTTGTGCTTGCAGTGGAGCCGAG
Source organism: Pleurozium schreberi (assembly GCA_006891605.1). NCBI lineage: Eukaryota > Viridiplantae > Streptophyta > Bryopsida > Hypnales > Hylocomiaceae > Pleurozium > Pleurozium schreberi. The sequence goes on from VACF01000672.1 coordinate 235,111, forward strand.
ATCGGACGCTTTGTGGCTATGTTGAGGAACGGGGCTGCAGTTTTGAGAGCCTGTGCAGCGTTTGCTCTTCTGCAGGTAACTATTCTTGATGATACGACTCAGGCAAGTGATGTGCTGTTTAGGGTTGCAGTATTTTCGATTTCTAGTTCGATGAGGATACGGAGATTGAAGTACATAAGTCCACCTGAGTGCAACCCTTACCGACAGGCAACGCTATTGATTTTCGCCAGAATTGTACGAAGACTGAACATGAGAGCCCAGTGTCGACTTTGGATATAATACACTTTGGAATTTCGTAGTTTATTTCGACGGTGTCCCGTAAATACATGCTAACTTGCGTTGGGATTCTCTTACATCGGCCAACGGGACCCAACAATAACCGAATATGTCTAATGAAAGGACCATGCTTGGATGCTTGTGGAGACTCGTTTAGGTTTTGGTTGTCGTTTCCTAAACTTCCATGAACCGTCGCTTACAAATTAATTTACTCACTTGTCTCTTTTCGTGGCACAGTTCACCATGCCAGGAGGGAGGCATGCATTGCACCATGTAATTCTCCTGCAAAAGGCTGGTGCAAGCAGGGTTCTGCGGACTGTGGCTGCTGCAGCAACTGCATCACTACAGGCTAAAGTGTTTGCACGAATTGTTCTTCGAAACCTTGAGCACCATCAAATAGAAAGTAACACCGTGGTGGCGTTGTCATAATAGTAGGTCTGGTGGAGGTGAGGCCGTTCGGTGGGCTTCATGTCACCTCATGAATTTTATTAGTTTGTCTTCAGAATGTGAAGAGACTCCCATTAGAGATTTTTCTTAAGTCAAGGTATTCCTTGAATTGTAGACAGTTCCATATTAATTGAAAAGTACAGGTGAAAAGATACGTATACGTTACTTCAATTAGTGGGTTTGAATTTTTCCAAGTTTGATAATGAGTTTTT
>VACF01000673.1:0-45133 GCA_006891605.1 Pleurozium schreberi
GGAATTGTGCTCAAAGTAAAATTTTAGACCTCATTTTAGCATAGTAGAATACCTTTTTTCAAAAAACTTTGAACTGAAGAAAACTAGGTAATTATGTTTAAGTTTTATCTCTAAAATTTATTTTGAGGTTTCGAGACTCTAACTAAAAGTTATGGACAAATTTGAGAGAGGGGTTGGAAGGGACATTTTTTTGGACAATTGAAAACATTCTCTTTGAAATTTGTCCATAACTTTTTATTGGAGTCTTGAAATCTCAAACCAATTTTTGTAAATGAAATTTGGATTGATTTTTCAACTTTCTATATTTTTTTTATAGTTTTTCAAGTTTTTATAGTTTTTTAGAAAAAATTATTCTACTATGCCCAAATGAGGTTTGAAATTTTTCTTAGAGATTATTTGAAATCATAGTGAATTTCTTAAGAGAAAAATGAAGAAAACTCATTTCTAATATAGAATAGACTCAAAAAATCTGAAATTTTCACCATGTATGTACCATTATATTTTAGTGCATAAGAGCATGGTATAAATGAAAGTTATCATGCTACTCTAAAATTAGAAAATCAACAAACTAGGCCCAAAGTTCATATTTCCAACCAAATCTTAAAAATTTCTGGACCCATTTCATTTGTTTCAAGAAAATCATTGGGACTCAAGGACTAGGCTTGCACTCAAGTTGTATTTGAAGACTAGGACTGCAATTGAGTTTCCATAATTGTTGCATACCGGCTGCATTGGTCACCTTTCGTGCAACCTTTACAACTCCTGACAAGTATTCTTCCTCACCCCAACGTATGTCTAAACCCTTGTATTGTATTATTGGTAGAATACAAGCTTTGCTTAAGCACAAAATCTTTAATTTTGTTGATTTTATTTATTTTTAAATTGCTAAATTTTCAACTTACTCTTGCCCCAAATTTATAGTTCAACACATTTCATATTGATTCCATTTGTGTTATCTAAATGCAACCAGAACACAAACCGTAGGCCATTTCTGGCCATCTGGGCGTTAAAGGGTTAAGCTGGACTCATTTTCCTTCATCATTTTCCTTTAGATGGGGCAACATACAAGCCTCCTATGGTACGGTAGTAATGAGGCTGGTTTGTCTCTACGGTGACAAAATCAAATATTTATTTGAATGAATGCCTTTCATCATGCCCATTTTAAACCTTTTATTTTTTATTTATAATCATGAATTCAAATATTTCAATAAATTAATATGAGTTATTGGGGTATCTCGGGCAATCTCATCTGTTGGTATTGATTATTGAAGTGCGTGTGCGTCATTAGCTACAGTGCAACGGACGGACAGAGCGTTTGTGGATTTCATCAGCCAGTTATTCCTAACTGAACTGAAATTCATTCATGATGAGTTCTGTTATCAATGATTTCAATGGAAGGCTAGTACGTCCCCCCCACAAACTTCCACAAACTTCCACAAGCTCCACAAGTGGGCTGGCTGGGACGCCCTCCCTGCGTGACTAACTTATCCTTGTGGATTTGTGGAAGGCCATGCTGCCCATGCATGCGGCAAGCAAAGCCCAAGTCAGGGACTTTGGTTTGGATGGGCTTCAGTCTGTGCAATTATCATCGTCGTCCTTGGGTGCAGCTCCTGGCGTTTTCCAGAGTGAAATCTTTGCCAGATTTTTACTTTAAAAAAAAGAACAGAAAAGAAAAGAAAATCTTTTCACTATCATTCTGGCAGACCATAATGCGAAATTCTTTGTTTTTGGAAGCGATTGTGTCCGTCACTTTCTTTTTGGTCGGTCCCAAAAAAAGGCCACTATAAGTCATAAAACTTTAGAGCATTACCCACCTGCATATCCCCCAAAGACCCAAACAGGTGTAGGGTAGTGGCGTGTAGGGTTGGGTCTTATGGAAGATTTGCATAGTAGGGCACCAATGGGAAGCTTTTGGGTAGCTAGTCCCTAGTAGCCTCAAAAATCATGCCTTGAATGATAGTTGAGGGGTGCAGACAGTCGGACAAACTTGGGCTGCAGGCACTAGGGAAATGTCCCATAGGAAGACCCATTTGACAAACTTGACTACTAAGGTCCGTTTTATACATGGACATCCACAAGTAGTGGACAAATTTTTTTCTAATTTTATTGGTGGAAGGCTAGGTTTTGTCCAGCTGGGCTTTCACACTTGAGCGGATGTCCGCTTGAAGTATTGCCATGTCATCACCCACTCCCGCCAAAACTCAAGATGAAGCCATAGTTGTAGTAGACAAGTATGGGATCAAGTTGGGAGGTGATCCCAAATCTTGTTTGGTGGAAAACGGGTTTGTTTAAGAAGAAAGGAGTTGTGAAGGAGCTTCCATGGAACAATAATGCAACTACAAAGGAGCTTTCAATCCACCAGATGTCCGGTTCCTAGTCTGAAGCCATCCACCGGACGAACAAAACCAACGATGACATGACAACTTCCCTCCGCCCTCCACCGGACAATCAATTGGACGGGGGCTTTTGTCAATTGCGTGTGGACAAACATGTGCGAAATGGGCCTAAGGTGGTGGATACACCCCAAAACGCCACAAATTGATATTGTGTCTAGTTACTATTATTAGGTTGTTTGGAATTTCATATTGTCTTGTTGGCAAGTGAAAGGAGGATTCAATGGACCAAAGAACACGCCATTTGGATACAATATGCAAAAGTTTCTTCCACATATGTACATAATTGGTTTTGGACATGTACACAGTCTGAAGATGGTGGTTTTAGTTACAGATTCTCTACTCTAAAATAAACTTTGAAGTCCTTTATCTTACTCAATTTTCAATATTTTTGAAAAAGAATAAAGCGTAGGATGTAGATTGTTTATCACAACAATCCAACCATTGGGATTGGCATTTTTCAATTCTGTAATTAAATCCTAAACAATTTAGTATTTTGAATCATTCTCTACTACCATCTACTTAGTATTTTTTTTCTATATGTTGTACAATTCCAAATGAACCGAAAATTTTCAAGCATGTGGACAACTTGCCAAGGAAAAAGAATCCAAAGAAGCACTACCATTTTAGACTTTTTTTCAATGAAAAGTGAGCTTTTGAAGTGTTGTTGCCCTGTTTTTGCAGGGCCCAAAAAATGATTTTATTGAATTTGAATGCTTATATCTTGCAATCCACGTCTTGAAAATTTCTGAAAATTTTACCACATGTTTTTGAGTCATTATACTACAAGATCTTATAGTTACATGTGTCAAAAAAAGTTTTGTTTCAAAAATTTGATACTTGTACTAAAAATGGCAGCTTGGGAGTAGTTTTGGTGAAAACATAGTCATGGAACTTTAGGGGTTATATAGAAGATATTGTTTGAGAACCAAACCTTGTTCCTTCATAACTTTTGCATACGGTACCCAAATGTCACATTCTTTGGTGCATTGGAACTTTCTTTCAAGTGCCACCACGAAATTATGAAAATTCAATGAGCCTAATAATAGAAACTAGGCACAGAAGCAAAGTGGTGGTTTTGGGGGCAATATCCACCTTAGTTCATAGCATGAGCTTCTCATTGAATATGCAAAATGGTCATCATGTCCAGTTTCTGGCTCAAGTGCACATATGCTTTGATGTCTTGATACAGGCCTGCCTGCCTCAAAAAAGAGGCTGCTTTTGTCCTCTAGAATGGAGCACAAGATAATTAAGCTTAACCCTAAACCCTAAAAAAAACCTTAACCCTAAAATACCCAAACCCAAGGCAACGTGAGTTTACTGTCGTGTTAACTTACGCTTTCCTTGGCGTGTGTGAGACTGCCAGATAGAAAGAATGTGGTTCAGTTTGTGGGACCAAAGTGAGATCAAACGAGATCAAGGTGATCACTGATTCTCTTGCAGTGGATTTGGCAGAGTGAGTTGTTGTCTAACTAACTTAACAACACATTCTCTCCAGAATTTCTGTTCAAATTTCTCCTCAAATGCTAATCCTAAAAATGAGTGCTTTGTGTAAGGGCCACTCATAACATTCACTAGCAAGCATGGTCTCATAACATTCACTAGCAAGATGTGTGGCATATTCCACACCCAACATCCTCTGCATCCTCCACATGTCCAATTAGCTACTAATGAAGGCTGTTGGATGTGGTATATTCTACACCATCTACCCTAAGCCAAGGCACTGCTAGAGCACGCTACTGAATGTTATGACTTCACACTGCGGCACAAGGTCGAGAGTCCGTCGGTTTTAGCCAATCAGATTTTAGGAACCCAAATTTTCRGCCTCTCAACCCTTTACACTAAGAGGCACAGTCGGAAGTCAATCGCACATTTGGCTGCCTACAAGGCAGCTTAATGCTTACATGGCGACGGACACTCAATCACAATTTGGATCGGCTGGAAATGGTGACCCAAACTCTGATCGAGAGTCCGTCGAATTTTAAAGGAAAAAAAATATAAAATATAAAAAAAATGGTTTTGTAGTATTCAGTAGGATGTTCCCTCCCTTTGTTATTTGTCATTTGTCATTTGTTGGGGTTTGAACCCTAGTCTCCACTACAAAAAGCCATGAGTTTTAGCATTCCATGAACCTACTTCCTTTCAATGTCTAATCCCACCTTTTAATTCCATTTATAGCCTTTATATTCCTTGTTTGATGATAAGGGCATCATGGCTTTTTATTTCATTTTTTAGGAAGTGCCAAAGCGGCGATATAAAATGTTGTTGTGGTACTCTAAATTTCAACACTCATCCACAAATTGGATAGAAAAAATTACATTAGCAGATATTACATGTCTATAATTTTGTTTTCATCCACAATCTGGCGATTTCATCCAAAATTAATTTTCATTTCAAAGTTTTTTGGTGAAAAACAAAAAGAATTTTTGCTATTTTTTATCCAAATTATTTTTTTCTGGTGCAATTTGGCACTAGAAAGCCCAAAAAAAAAGCCTTGGAGGGCATGTGCTATAATTTTTTTTCAAAGGCAATTTTTGACTCCTTTCTCTCTTTTTTTTTTAATCTATTGCTTGGAAAAATTGTCACATGAATGACAATTCATGAAAAATTTCAGAAATTGGATGGATGAATGTGGAGAGAAATGATAGAAGTTGAAAAAATGGAATAGATTTGGACTTTGGCCTTGGACTTTGGCCTTGGACTTTGGGCTTGGACTTTGGGCTTGAACTTTGGCCTTTGGCCTTTGGAGGCTTCACACTATGGCCGGCCAAAGGCTCCAATTCCTAGTTTTTCTGGCCTATTTATTGTTCATTTCCTTGGACTCTCACCAAAGTTTGGCCACTCAATTTCATGGCCTTTTGACTTGGACGGCCATAGTGTGGAGAGGCCCTAACTTGTGTGGACGATAAAAAGAAAAAAAACATCACTCTATCTAGCATTTTGAATATATATGAGTTACAACAACCGATTCTATTGACAGTCCGCGTTAGTCAAATTGATGATTTTTTTGTTTTGAAAAATAAGAAATTAGTCAAATGTTGATTTTTGTAATTTGGTAAGATTATTTTTTTTATCATACAAAATTTCTGTTTTTTGAAAAAAAGTGTTTTTTAACTCTTAAAGTTCTTTGACTAAAAAATAAGAAAGTCATTTTAAAATTGTAAAAAAACAATAGTTACAACAAAAAGAATTGTAAGTAAATCTGTATACATTCTTTCTCTTAAAAATGAGCTAAAAATATTGTTGTACATGGAAACCTACGAAAAAAGAGGACCAGCCCTTAAATGGTCTCTTTAAGAGTAGTCTACCTTAACCCATGTAGGATGTGGCGACCATGCTTGGGACTCGATTTCCAGTATTTCACATTTTCGTGTTGGTTCCCTTACATATTGGGCAAAACATGAAATTATGAACACCTTAGCAAAGTTGTGGAGCAAATTATGAGATAAAAAAATAAAATAAAAAAATAAAGGGGTAAAAACTATGCCTAGGCAAAGAATAGTTTCTACGTATTCTCAGTGAATACACCAATTTTTTCTCTATACTTCATTGAGGTGTAAATATCTTAAAATAATTGCAGAGCAAGCTATGCATAGACCTCAATCCCATCTAATTTTCTGGCCCTAGCAAACCAATTTTTCATGCTTGAAATCTAGATTGTACAAAGAAATTGTAGCGTATCCCACCGTATTTTATTGGCCAACATCCTAAAGGGGTTAATGGTAATTTATTATACATGAGAACCCCCGGCTGAAATGTCCGGACAGAGGCTGCTGATGACCAGTTCAAGTCCTTTTTGATAAACCTGTAGACTGGATCAACAAAAGGAGGGCGCTTTTGACACCCCCTTATGCTCATAGAAACATGCGCCCTATGGAGGCTACTTCTGAGGAATTATAAGCTGATGCAACCCTGCTGCAGTCTCCTTGCTGACCTTGACAGGATTTGTGAGGAACTTGAAAAAGTAGTGCGTCACATCTAGGTCAGTTATTACAAAGAAATTGAGTCCTTCAAATAATAAGAATAATAAGAATAATAGTAATGCCTTTCGTGGTTTACATCACATTGTTTACCAACAAGGCAGGGTATCCTTTTCAACCCTTGGAATAACGAAAAAAGTCCCTTATAGTGAACAAATTGTCTTCTATGGCTCCTCAGTCAACCCCAGTCCTAGAATTAAATGGTAAGCCACTTCCTCCCATGTGTCGGGAAAGAAATTAGATTTTCATCAAGGGGTTACTAGTGCTTACAACACTAGGTACAAATTTTATGAACATCCAACCAAAAATGACTTTGTAGAAACTTATATCCAAGATTTCTTGAGTATATTGAACGGCACTTGGTCCTTTCAGGTTAACCCTAGAAGGATCCGAAGGGCCTTCGTAGCTGTATAGTATATTACAAATATGGTAGTATTTTATCATAAAAACATTGACTAAATACTTTTCAATACAAAGCAAATTAATGATCATGCACTAAAATTGTTTGTATGCATTTGAGCTCGTTTCCCATTATCAAATTGTATAAAATTTTTGTTGGATCTTGATTGGAGTTTAAAGGGAGTTTTTGAATTGCTTTACATGCAATTTCTAAACAAAGTTCAAATGAAATATGAATTTTAAAGTACTAAAAAATAGGCACATTCAAAATCAATCTCATGTTCCTATGACTTACATTTTAGGAGAGAATTTAGATGGTTTGGTTTTGCAAATAGGTCACAATTATGTCTAGTGACCTTTAAAAGAGAAGTCTTTGATGTAATTACAAAAATCTAATTACATAATCATTGTTGAATTCTTGCCTAAATATGCACAATTCAAATCAATCTTTTTTCCTCCTTTATAATGTTATTAATTGACCTAGCTAGGAATGTTATGAAACATCATGCATCAAAGAGAAAGGGTAACTCCAACCATTTTAATAATAATAATAGTCTTGAACAATAAAAACTCTATTCATAAAATGATCAAAGAGCCACATGAGTAACATTGAAGCTATTCACCCACCAAATTATTGAAGGATCCACAAGGGGCCAAACCATAATGTACTTTGTTGTTCTTGACAACAAAAGAATAAATTTGAATAAAGGTTTTGTCAATGGACACATCCAATTGAAAGGAAAGCTTGAGTGGCCATGGACATTAAATGGTATTTAAGTGTGCAAAATTTCCGGATTAAATTTGCTTTGGAGCATATTTGGCCTTCATGTTAAATCATGCTTGCAAGACAAGTCTGTTAGACAAGTCAATTTAATAAGTCAATTGAAAAAGTGAGTTTGCAGAACAAGGAGACGTTTATATCTCTCCCCAATAGATCAATGGAATAAGTTCTACCGGATACTATTACAAATGCTATAAACCATTAGGTAAATGCTATAAATCATAAATAAAATTGAAAGGTAATTCAATTAGTGTAATCTTGAGTTTAAATAGTTTGAGTCCCCTCTTGCTAATTTGGATAATTTTAAATGAATGTAATGAAATTAGTGTATACCTTTGAATGAAATTCAAATTCAAATTCTCACTTATAACATGGCATGCAAACTCCAATAAGTTGCAGCAAAGAAATAAAAGGTTGAGCAATCCACCTCCACCTCCTTTCCATTACCAATTCCTATTCTTTGATTCAAAACCAACATGATTTGAATCCAATTCCAATAAAGTTCGCTTGCCTACGAACTCTCATTATTTGTAATCCTACTTTTAAAGAACGATTTTAGTAAGGAATAGAGTAAACCCACCATTGATCGCACATAGCCAATTATCGGACAACAAAAACGCCAATTACCGGACACATACCGCGCACGTCAAAAACTTTGGGAATGGTGTAATTGCCCCTAAAAGTTCATTGACAACTTTGCGGAGAACAAATGAGAACTTTGAGGGATCGCAATTTTTCCAATGACCGCACACTGTGCGGTCAAAGGCTGTCAAAAAAATTTAGACACATTTTATACTCATTGTCTTATGTTGTTGTAAATTTGTTTCAGAAAAAAAATTTTGCATTTTGTTTTTTGAAGGCAAATCTCAACATGACCATTGAAAACCATGCCAAATTTCAAAGCATTTAAGTCACTCTACTTGTTTACGGTAGTATTTGAAGTTAGAGTGCGGTGATTGGCAAGGTTAACCTACATGTTTAAAAATACTACTAGATGTTTACTAGCCATACAATTCAAATATTCATATAATTTTTTCTTTTTAAAATTAAAGATTAAAAAAATTCACTGAGTTATTCTAAAAGAGGCTAATCAACCCAAATCAATCAATTATGACTCTTATTTGGTTGTGATGTTGTAATAAACATTCTGAATCCTATGATTTTATTTTTTTCAGAAAAGATTGAAAATTGAGGTAAAGAAAGGGCTTGAAAATTTATTTTGGAGTGGAGAATCCAAAACTGCTAGCAAATTAAAACTCCTCATAACTCTCACCTCATAAATCAAATTGGAAAGATTCAAAGCTTTCTTTATGTATACAAATCTTAAAAACCAATTTCAAATTCTTGTTTATGAAAAAAGTGGTATTTTCAATATGCCCAGATTGCCCGGATGAGAAAAAAAAACTGCATACCATACAATAATTTTTTAATCGTGTAGTCAAAAGTTATTCCCTAAACGCTCTAGGGGACCAAAAGTACCCTCACAATTTACAAATCAATTTGAAGAGCTGTGACATTTTGATCCGATGTCCAAATTCAATAAAACTTGTTGGAAAATGTGCGCTCTCTTTTCTAGTTTTGTGGTATGATTTTCAAATCAATCCAAAATGCACTGATTTTTTGAAGCCATTCAAAGTTCACAAGTTCAATTTGAGTTCACCAAACTACATTTTGATGGCCGCAACTTTGGGATTTGTATCTCCTTCATCCAATGTTTTTTTTAGTAAAATTTGTTGGGTTATGTTCCCCTTGAATTTTGGTTATTGTGATAAGATTTTCATGTCAATCCAAGTTGATTTGAATGTTTGAGAGCAATTCGAAGTTCACAATCCAGACATTTTTTGATTACAATGAACTTTGGTGTCACTCCTAACCTCACTCCTAACCTAATTCCTAACTTCACTCCTAACCTAATTCCTAACCTCACTCCTAACCTCACTCCTAACCTAATTCCTAACCTCACTCCTAAACTAATTCCTAACCTAATTCCTGATGGACGTTAATGCACCCCCTCCAAGTATTAAAATGACTGTGCATAAAGTGGAAGCACTTAAAACAGTCAATAAGGTAGGAGATCCTAAAATGGAGCAGGTTCTAAAACCAATCAGACTCTGTAGGTACATTTTGCACTCTCCAATGTACAAGCAGTCTACATTTGAGGAGGTGGTTGGTTTTAGAGCCCATTGAAATGCACTTTTCTAGCAACTTCAAAAATTCATAACTAATTCCACAAAGCTCCAAAAAATATGAAACCACTTGGGTTAGATGTGAACATAACATTCTTAACTCGGTGTGTATTCTCCCCCCAGGTGGAGRTATAATCCTCCACTATATGCCTGGGGAAGGATTTCAGTTATAATAGAAGCAATTTCATTGGCTGGCCTGGTTGAAAGAGAGTGGTCTGTCAGACTGGAAGTATCCTGATTGGTTGCTGGGGGGCCAAATTTTGAGGAGCAAAAGGGACCCCCCCATTTGAAGGTTAAGAATGTTATGAATTCCATTTGTTTTTCAAGGAAAATTTACTAAAAATTATTTCAAGCAATTTCACCTTGCCAAAATTCAGCTTAAGTCCTTAGATGGGCGCTTTATAGACCTCCTACTTTATAAGCAATTCAACATACTTGGAGGCATTTTTCCCTAAAAATTATATTTTTGTAGTATTAGTGAGTGAAAATCGTGAATATTCAAAAAAAGAAAATAGATTTTTTGGAAGTTGTGTGTAATTTCTATGATTTTTCAAAGTGTCAAATTCCTAGACCGTTGAAATTGTCCCATAGATGCATCCATATTTGAACTATGCAAAAATTAGTTGTCAGCAAATCAAAGTTAAGTATGTGTTCTTCACATGTGTTAGCCAATCAGAATTATCACCAAAGTCTAGGGATACAATTGGGTGAGTCTAAGGCCAAGCATTAGGAACACGTGTGGTAATGGGTGCTCCCACCTTATAGTAAAGACACTATAAGCTTAACACATTAGATGTTTTTTGGCCCGTCTAGAAGACTGCGAGTTCCCGGCTGTGGGAACACATTAGGAACTCTGGGAACTCTGCCACATAGGCAGTCTGACGTGGCACAGAGACTGCCACGTCCGATAATACTATTTAATTATTATTTTTAATTATTATTTTTAATTATTTATTAATTATTTAAAAAAAATTGAAAAAAAAAAAAATTGAAATCAGTTTTCAGTTTCTTTATACTTTCTAAGATTTCTGAAAAAAAAATTTTTTTTTTTTTTTTTTTTGAAATTCAAAATTTCAGACCAGCAGTGGCTGGTTCCCTGTGCAGTGAACAGTTTCAGGGAACAGCCCCGAAACAGGCTCTTCCTGGGCTGAAAAAACATCTAATGAAGAGAGAAATTGTAGTGAAGTACCTTAGAATAGCCCAATGATGTCAGTCACCCAATTCAAACGTTTGTAGGACCCTCTTATTTGTGTCAGTCACCTACCTATTATCACAATTTTAAGAACCCCTTTAGCATCACGACAATGTGCTTGGGAAGGGCACACGTCAGTAAGTGGTTTAGTAGAGGTCTATTCGCATTTTGCCAAGTTAGTTCCAACAAAAATTCCAAAAAAAATTCATTTCTTGGTGGAATGTCTTGATTTGACTTGCAAAAGACTTTTTTTCAAACTTCCCAATTTTTGAAAAATATGTGAGTTGACAAATAGCTTCTTTGAGGTAAATTAATAGCAAATCTACTACATTACAGGCATGTATTTATTTTTTCATTTATAATTCAAAGATCTATAAAAAACATATTCCATCTTGTGGTGAAGAATCACTAGGAAAAAAAATCTATTGGTTATAGAATATGCACTACACACAATTGCAAATTTACACCTTCTCAACTCTCACATGCCAATTTGCCATATGCTAGCGACTCATATATTTCATTGCAACTTTCCAAAGTCATTACTAGAAGAAAAGGTGGTCTTGAAATACCAAGTGCTGAAGCTTGGTGCCAAAGCTCACATTAGATGAGAAACAAGGCCTCTAGAGGGCCATTTCAGGTATGTTCCCCTTGCTGTTCTCAATGCAGCGATGGAATGGCTGGCTGCTGTTAGAAAAATAATTAAAAAATTAAAAAAAAAAAAAAAAATTGGGTCCTGAAATGTAAAAACAATTTTTTTTTTTTTTACAAAAAAAAAATCTGACGTGGCAGTCACTTCGCCATGTCAAACTGCTGCTACAGTGATGCGGGAACGTAGGAACTCGTAGGGAACGCAGCAGGGAACTCGCAACCCTCCGTGAGCCTCAAAAAGCATGTAATGTATAAGCACCAAGACCTTCGCACTTGAGCGTTCAACCTTATAAAGATAAGATCTATCAATGCAACAATCAACCAAAAATCATCATATTCCTATTCTAAAATAGGTGCATTCTTTGTTTCTCCATTTCCTCTAAAAGTCATCCATTGGACACTTTTCACCATCCTTGATGTTTGAGGATTAAAAACGGTTGTTAACATGCACCACGACGTGCAGCTCCATGTACACTCATGGATTTTCCAAGTGATTTTGCGAACTACCATGAGTATGATGATTTCTTGAAACCCAAAGGCCTAGAACCATCGTCACATTTGTTTCTAGCTGGTGTAAAGGAAATTTCACTGATTGAAAGTGCAAATATTTGTTTTGAAATTGGCCTGCTCGTATCATTATAACTTAGTGCGGGCTCCTTCTAGAGGTGCCCCACTTTTACAAGAATGATGGAAGCAGCAGCAAAAGGTAACTTTGATAAGTACAGCAGTTGGGGAGTTGCCTGGCCCTGGGTGGGGATCTGTAAAATATAATATTGAGTTGATGGGAGGTTTGTACCCCGAGATGTCCCCGAGATGTCCCCGAGATGTTTGACACAACGGACATGACCGAACTCCTATTCACATTCCAGGTGCATGGACCTGTTTTTTCTGTTACAATTGTGACGCACTCCACATGCTAGATTTGACCCTTTTTGCCCACTCAACTGATGACGACATGTCAACTTGAGAGGAAATTCATTTGGATCTCCTCGATCTCGTTTCACAGTAACTTATAAGGTAAGGTAAGATATCCCATTGTGGTCAGAATTTGGGAGTTTGGCCTCACGCTACCTTTGAAATTTTTTCAATTTTTTCAATTTTTTCCCCTTTAAAGACAAGTGTGAGAAACAAATGCAGTTGATATTATATTTTTTTTTGATAAAGTATGAATTTGTTAGGAATTTTTGAAGTGTTCAGTTCTCCATGGCCCAACAGGGTCTGTAGACCACCCCATAGCCAACAAAATCTGAACCCATGATGCTCATCTCACTACCTAAGAGCAACCCCATTGCAACAAGGCCAAGCAACACTAGAAGTGTTGTGCATTATTGATCTTCTTTTGACAAAGAAGATCAATGGCACACAAGGTTTACAGTGTTGCTTGGCCGTGTTGGTGTGGGGTTGCTCTAATACAATCACAATATTTTCTAACATGGAATGCCTAAAAAGTCAATCCTTGTAATGAATTTATGGAAAAGAAAAAATTGTAGGATGTAGCTTGTTTATTACAACATTCCAACCATTGGGATTGGCATTTTGAAATTCCATAAATAAATTGTTCACAATTTAGTGTTTTGAATCATTATCTACTTCTTTATACTTACAATTTTCTCTCATATGTTGTAAAATTCCAAATGATTTAAAATATTTTAAGCATGTAGCCAACTTACCTTGAAAAATGAATCCAAAGAGTTACAACCATTTTAGACATTTTTTCATACAAGTATAAGCTTGTGAAGTGCAATTGCCCAGTTTTTTGCAAGGCCAAAAAAAGGATTTTTGTCAATTCAAACGCTAGTATCTTACAATCTACACGGTGGAAATTTCCTGAAATTTTTTCTACGTCTTTTCAAATCTGCTTATCACAAAATCATTATTTTAATGATTTTCTAGATTTGAGGGCAAGGGAGGGGTGTTCACATGGTTGTTCCCCTTATTGTCCAGAAACTATAGAATAGTCATATATTGCTACCAGAATTTTCTTGATTAAATTTTTTTTTAAAGTTTAAAAAATAAATACAAAAAATACAAAAAATTGATCTAAAAAAATTTGAATTTGAATTTTAAAAAAAAAATTAATTTTATTTGATATGTCAGTCTCGCAGCCACTTCAAACTACTAATGTGGCAAGTTCCCACAACTTGAGAACTCAAGATAACTTGTGGTCTTCTAATGCCCTCAAATTTCATGTAATGGAGTGCAAATTCAACAAATTACATTTTTATCTAGTAATTGCCATGTTTAAACTTTCACAATTGGAAAAGCCTCTTCTTAAATTTGAACCATCCAACAATTGTTTGCTCATGATCAAAGAGGATGAATTTTGTTACTCATGACTTTACTTGAATGTAGAATGTACAACCGCAGAGAACCACAAATAGGGAGAATGTTAAACATTGTAAAACATATGCATATATCAAAAAAATCATTTATTGAAAAAATATATTTATTAAAAAAGACATTTATTAAAAAATGCACATGTTGAACATCAACCTGTGTCATCAAACCTGTTTGCAATTGCAGTGTATTCTTCGACACGCTTGTTTCAAAAAAAAAAAAATTATTATTTGCAACAATTTCACTATTAGATTTTATATTGGATAGTGACAGCTCCTTTACGCTATGCTAACTGATCCAATTAGAGAAGGCACAAATTGAGTGCGATTGCAAATTTAGTAATACCACAATTTATTTTCTTATGTGGAAATCATTCCTAGACAATCCTTTATCAATTTGAAGTAATTCAAATATTTAATAAGTACTTTAAGTTAAATAAATTAACACGCACTTATAGTAAAAATCAGGGCACCAAAGTCATTTGAGGTGGGTACCCCCAAACCACAATTTTTTGCTATTGTGCCAACTTATTATTATTATTAGATTGATCAAATTTTAATATTTTCTTGTTGACAAGTGAAAAGAGGTTCCAACACACCAAAAAAATGTGACAATTGGATATCATATACAAAAATTATGATGTACACATAGTGATGATGGCGTTTTTAGGGATGGTGTGATTTTGGGTGCACCCCCTTACATGAGAACCCCTTGTTAGGAATTATTGACACCCTTCTCCCCTTTTTTATTGTGTGTTTTTATTTTGTCAACCACTCTTCTACCATATCGACACCCTTCCCCCTTTTTGTTGGGTGTTTTTATTTCGTCACGCACTCTTCTACCATATACCAGCCTTCTTTTTTTAGTTTTTTAAGAAAATGCTAGGATGGTGATTGCTTAACCCCTAAAGAACCAACATGCGTTTTTTGGCAACATAAAATTTTAGGGCAGGTACGTGTGACTGGAGATTTGCATATTTTGGGCTGAAATTTTAATAGAATGTGGAAATGAGGAATGTCTTTCATATGCACAAATTTCAAGACATTCGGAAATATGAGTCAAAAGGTATTACATAATATGTTGTTTGTTTCTCAACTCAGGTAGTCCGAGCAGTTTTGAAAAAAATCACCTTTTTAAGAAATAAAAATTTGAAATTTGTTCTTCACATTTATGTGTACTCAAAAAGCTTTGAATCATTGCATTTCAATAGTTGAGATGAAAGATATGGGGTTTTTTAGTTTGCGGGCAGTTATGGTATCCCTAGACCAAAAAAAACTTTGAAGTCCTYTATTTTACTGAAATTTCAATATTTTTGAAAAAAAAAAATAATGCTATTGGATGCAGATTGTTTAGTACAACAATTCAACCATTTGGATTGGAGTTTTTTTTAATTTTATAACTAATTTATTAACAATTTAGTGTTTTGAACCATTCTCTACTTCTTTCTACTTACTATTTTTTTCCTATATGTTGTACAACTCCAAATGATCTGAAAATTTTCATGTATGTAGCCCACTTGCCCAGAAGAATGAATCCGAAGAAGCACAACCATTTTGGACATTTTTTCATAATGATTTGACCTTGTGGAGTGCAGCTATCTGGTTTTTCGCAGGGCCAAAAACAGGATTTTTGCCATTTCAAATGCTAATATCTTGCAATCTACATGGTGGAAATTTTTGAAATTTTTTCCACATATTTTCAAACTAGAGTACTACAAGATCCTATAGTTACATGTGTCAAAAAATGATGTTTTTCAAAAAATTGATACTTGTACTAGTAATGGCATTTTTGAAGCATTTTTGGTGAGAACATAGTCAAAGAACTTTAGGGGTTAAAATTCTTGGTGAAGCATTGTACTTCTACATCCATCCATCTTTTAGACCAATAAGCATTTTACTACCATATTCATGCACTTTTTCAACCAAATTTGGTGAATTCCTCTATATGTTGTAGAGGAATGAAAAATTTTAGCGAATGAAGATTACTTTTATCTGATGAAAACTAGACATTTATTTTGAAAATGGTGCAATCTGTCACCATGGTGCCGAAAAAAGGGCTGCCGTATACAGTACACAGTACACAGTACCAGTGCACAGTACCAGTACATATATGTATTGGTACTCACGAATGTCATTACCCTACAAGTAAATGCCTTCCACAGCAACGTGCCACCAATTCGATTGACCATGAAAGAAATAGCTGCCCTAAATTCATCCGTCCATCTGCAACGGGTTTACTTCACCATCCATGCATCCATCCATACGTTTATACATTCATCCATTCATCCGTCCGTCCATTCTCTGCCACCAGACGTCACCAGATCGTGAACAGCAATTACGATGAGCAACTCCCGAGGTGACACCCGGGTAGTTGAATAATAAGKGGTCCTGGTTAGCCGCTGACAGCCAACGCGACTTTGGGAGGTGACTGGCGGTGCACGTCACCACCCGGCCGCCCGGTACCCGGTACCCGGTACCGAGTCAACAGTAGGGGCCCGTCCCATGATGAGTCCGTCCGAAGCTCCTCATGAATCCAATATCCCTCCGAAATCCCGGTCCAGGAAGTGGGGCAGCTAAGCAGACGTTTAATTTTAATCTCCACMCAGCCCATTCTCCAAGGTCCACTATTTATTCAAAAACTCTCGTGTCTGGAAGCTTATGGTGAGACTAAATATGTCTCACCCACCCAATACTCCAATGAAAAGCTCTTTTTTAATTTAATTKTTAAACATTTTATCAAACTTTAAAAACAAATTCACACAACTGCCAGATCAGAGGAGAATATTCCGGTTTAAGTAACGTTGGGTTCAAACTAACGGTAAGCAATCACTAAGTTAGCAGTGGTTTAATTAATGAGAAACGGTCTCTGTTCTCCCAACAGCACCTCGAAATCTAAGTTAGTTCACGTTCACAGTCAGCTGCTGTTGCTGAATTAATAAATATCAATGCAGCCCATTTGTTTCAAAAAACTGAAAAGTAAAAAAAATAATGAAACACAAAACTATGCAGTATGCGAGTGAAAAGCAAGGAAGCTGAAAGGATGACTGATAAGCTTCTGTGATGATGTTGCCAGGTGGGGAGGCAACTTTTAGGTTTGCCTGGAAAGAGTCCTGCTAAGTTTAAGTTAACTTAATGAACAAAAAAGTTCGGTGGACCAAGTTGATTGAATCCCGTTCCAAAGTCTCAGTCTTGTGGTGGTAATCCATAACTTCGCCTTGGCTGGCTGGGTTGGTCCAATCATGGGCGCGTATTGCCATATATCAATATGAACGGCATGTATTCTCCCCGTACCGCGGAGAAAGGTTCAACCGTTAGGTGCTTCTGAACATGTGCCCAACTGGAAACAAGAGATAACTCTCAAGACCCAGCTGCTGGATCGATCGGTCTTTGGGCCTGATGCGTCTTCAGGACACCAGCTCCAAGCCCATCTACCATATCTTCAACATGGGCTTTTCACGATGGGGAGCCAGTTTCACTAAATCAGCGTGCACTCATAAGTCCTCCAAGGTGGCCTTGACTCAGCTTACACGTTCACTAAGTGAGGAGCTTCAAGCAGCTGGTACGTCYATGTGTGCTCTGATACTAAAACCCAAGCTCCCTATTATCAGTCTTGCAATTTGGTATGTTAGAATTTGTCTTAAGGTGAACAAATATGATTGGTATTTTGCACATGTCACGCTCTGAACACATGTGATAGAAGATTCTTGGTTCCTGTGCCTGTGACACACAAGAGTTCCAAGTGTGTCAATTTTTGGTGATGCTTCTTGTGTCTTAGAAATCTTGTGTCTTAGAAATCTTGTGTCGTTGAAATGGCTACATTGTGTTGTAGAGGACTTTGAAGAGGGAACCTTGCATAGCTTCTGTTTTCTTCCCTCCAGGCCTGATGCTTTGAAAACCTTCATCTCAATTTCCTGGTGCCTTTCGAAGACCCTCGTAAATTACAAACCCTAAATTTCAGAGCGAGAAGGGTTTGTGATAATTTAGTTGTGAAAGCCGTCTTGTTACCAAGTCTAGTAACAATTTTATGGAAAAAGGTGCCCTCGAGGGATTGCCTGTGATTTTACAAATTTTCTCTATACATCAGATAGGAGTCTTTAATATCCTATCCCTGTCTGCACTTTATTATACTCCTGTCCCTTGAAAATGAACATCTGCTTTATTAGTGAAAAATTAATGCGTGGTGTAGTAGTGAACCTGAGTCACTGAACTCAGAGCTCTGTTCGTGAGTCTTTTCTTAATACACTAACTTATCCTTCAATGTATGGAATACTCTATCACCTACATCATGGCTCAGGATATCAGGAAGTTTAGGATTCACTACTGGACATCACAATGCCTACAAGCTCTTGAAACCAAGCAGCTCTACTTACAACTGAATTTGGCCTATCTCCTCATTCCAGCTCAATCTAAAATGTGACTTATTTGCACTGGTTCTGTTTTGCATTGTCGCTGTATTCTGCAGCTTAAACTCACTGTAAAATCCTGGATATGTTGAATCATTTGCAGATCTGAGCAGCATTGGAGTTCATAACCTTTCACCTGGTATGGTCCTTACGGATCTCTTATTGAAGGACTCGACCCCAGTTGCGCGGCGGTTCTTCAACACATTGGCCGAAGAACCAGAGACCGTGGCGAAGGACCTGGTTCCTCGAATTCTGGCCACCCGGGGGACCGGACAGAGTATTGAATGCTTGTCGCCCGCATCGGCAGTTTTCAAAGTTGCCACCGGGTTTCCCCAAATCATTTCAGGCGGACGCTTTTTTGACAAGGATGGAAATCGTGTGAGAGTCACTGGGAGCCGTTATCAAGACAATGGCGTGAAGATGATATAGATTTGAGGTAGAGGATAACAGTTATGTCACTTTAAGCATTTTGATAAGTGGAGTACTGATTTTGGGGAAGTGCATAGAGGAGCTTTGCAGAATCTTTATCAGAACTGTATGCAATTCAAATTGGGTCAAATTTTATCAGTACTGTATGCAATTCAAAATGGAGAGGTTGTAGACTACTATTAGCGACTGTAGCCAATTCCATTGAAAGATGAGTGGCCATAGTCATTAATGCAAGGTCATAGGTGCTGCACTTGCTAATTGAAGTCCAACGAAGTGTACGATTAAGAGTAGTTGGTTACTAGGGCCAGGACCTCTGCGGTTTTAATCCTGTCTTTTGGATTCTTGATTCCAGACCTATTTTTAAAAAATGTTGTTTCCAATGTTTGTTTCCAAAACACTGAAGCAATTTTTTTCCTTTTTAGGTGAATTTGGAGAGAAAACTAGACATTCTAACCTTTTCAACAACATTTTAAGCTTATGTACAATTTTTAAAATAATTTTGATGAATTTCAATGTACATATGGTTTGAGGTGATGAATTTCAATGTACAATTTTTCATGGTTTGACGTGAAGGATCAAATATTCCTAAAATTCAATGTGCCATTACATTTTGAACTTAGGGCCAATTATCACAACATATTAATTTATTATTCATAGAATGATAGGGATTTTTTGTTTACAATTGAATATTTTCCACAAATATGTACACTTAATGTGAAATTTTTCAGATTTTTTGAGATAATTTTGTATCTGWTATGAATATTCTTCACTTTTTTGCAAACATATATAGTAATTTCAAAGCTTCACAAAAATATCTAAAATTTCCATGCCATATATAAGACATGTGATGTTATATTTGAATAATGAACATAGAAACGTTCGTTCACTTATTGCAACAAAGTAGAGGATAAAGTGTAGGAAGTTTGAAGTTTGAGAGCATGATCATAGGCTTTGTTCTTCCATGGAATATCTCAAGTTCCAACTCATTCATCACAATATGACAGTCAATCCTTGAAAGCTAAACAAAAAATTCATGATCTCCAAAAATGAAACATGCGAAGTCTTTGCATAGGCATTACAATAATTTAATAATACATTGTTGCATATTAGCATACATTGTGGTATAATTGCTTATTATTTGTATATTATTAGCAACAACTATTATTATACCACAACTTATTATTATTTGAGGGTCTTCCACAACCCTGGAGGAGATTGAAAATTCTTGAACCATTTGATGCAATCGAAGATTTCCAACATCCATTCAAATTATACAAAGTTCAAGACCAATCTCACCCTATTCAAAATGACATACTTGATGTGATCATTTTTGACTCCTCTAGGATCTAAAGGGTTAAATGCCCTCTCCCTTGAATGAATATACAATAGAAGTGTAGTAAATTCATCTCAAAATCATTATTTATTGACTTTGTTTGAAGGACAAAGCCTTTTAATATCAACTTTGGTTTCAGAATCTAAGTTTATTTAATTTTTTTTTTTAATTTGTCACACTTTGAGGTTTTGGGGTTTTCACTATGTTACGAGTCTCCAAATTTAATGATCTGGAGTTAAAACTTTCATGGTCTATTTGAATAGTAGGAAATCATGTACCTACCAAAGGAAATTTGAAAATATGCTATTTTATGTCCTCCACATGAGTACAAACAACACTCTGATTGGGCGCCATTTTTGACTATTGAAGATGGTTCTTGGATCATTTTTTTGGTGAAATATCATCACCATCAACTCTTCCCGAATGGCCAATTTTTAGTTTAAAAAAAATGTATTTTCCTATTTTCTGTAAATTAAAATGTGAAATTACAGTGACGACAACTAGTTTCATGAAATTTTGCACTTTTCTAGTTCTCCTACTTAGAGAAATTTCCTATGGTTTTCCTTCCTAGGGTACTTTCTTTGTAAAGTTTCATACATGAAACATATTTTTCATTATTTTTAAAAATTGTTTTTCTAATTTTAAAGTACTCCCGAAGAAAAAAATGATTACAGTAAAAACCGCTACGCAAATCACACGCCCTTTCTTGCAACGACCCATAAAAGGTGCAACAATGATCCAAATTGGCAATGCCATGTGTCATTGGATCTCGCTCAACATGAGGACAAACTTTTGTTATTAACCCCTAAAGGACCAACATGCATTTTTTGGCAACATAGATTTTTTGGGCAGGTACGTGTGACTAGAGATTTGCATATTTTGGACTGAAATTTTAACAAAATGTGGGGACAAGGAATATCTTTCATATGCACAAATTTCATTACATTTGGAAATATGAGTCAAAAGTTATTGCATAATATGTCGTTTGTTTCTCAACTCGGGTAGTTCGGGCAGATTTGAAAAAATATCTTTTTTTTAAAATAAAGATTTAAAATTTGTTCTTCAGATTTATATGTACTCAATATGCTTTGAATCATTGCATTTCAATAGTTGAGATGAAAGTTATGAGGCTTTTTAGTTTGCGGGCAGTTATGGAATCCCTGAACCAAAAAAAACTTTGAAGTCCTTTGTTTTACTGAAATTTCAATATTTCTGAAAAAAAATAATGCTATTGGATGTAGATTGTTTATTACAACAATTCAATCATTTGGATTGGAGTTTTTTAATTTTATAAATAATTTATTAACAATTTAGTATTTTGAATCATTCTCTACTTCTTTCTACTTACTATTTTTTTCCTATATGTTGTACAACTCCAAATGATCTGAAAATTTTCATGTATGTAGACAATTTGACCTGAAGAATGAATCCAAGGAAGCACAACCATTTTGGACATTTTTTTCATAATGATCTGACCTTGTGAAGTGCAGCTGCCCGATTTTTCACAGGGCCAAAAAAAGGATTTTTTCCACTTCAAATGCTAATATCTTGCAATCTACATGGTGAAAATTTTTGAAATTTTTTCCACATATTCTCAAACTAGAGTACTACAAGATCCTATAGTTACATGTGTCGAAAAAAATGATATTTTTCAAAAATTTGRTACTTGTACTAGAAATGGCAGTTTTGAAGCATTTTGGGTGAGAACATAGTCAAGGAACTTTAGGGGTTAAGGAATGTATATCCATTACCAATTTTGCCAATATGCGACTCCTACATTTGGACCAAAAAGTATCATTTTTTCATAGAATGTAATTACACAAGATGTCTACAATCAAGACATGAAAGTCTATGAGAGCCTAGAGTACACATAGAGACAACACTTTGCGAATTCTTACCCCTCGAAGGACTAGGAGTGGACCGAATTTCCAAAATTGTGAAGATGTATTATAAAATGCAATAACTTAGAAGAATGATTTGATGATGACTCTGAAACAATAGTTGTAAATATGATCCATAGATCATATCCATGCTATTAAATTAACTAATACACAAACCAATATATTTCAATAAAAATTGAAGCCAAGAATCAAAAATTTGTTTTAAAATTGATTGTGGATAGAATATTTATGACTGTCACAAGAATTTCTCTTTGTGTTCAAAATGTTATCTTCACAGTGAATTTTGAAGATTTTCATTACTCCTTATTCAAGTCATTTTTACAGGGTCATATTTTGACCTACCCCAAACCCTTACAATTGTAGAATACTTGCAAAGCAAAGTCTTTAGAAACTATTTTGCACAAAAGTTAAAGAAGTAGACACAAGAATCTTCAAAAAAATCAATGCTTGGGATATGTTTGAGTGCATTTCTTGTTTGAAATTTAAACGCCAGGTCCTTTCGGGGTTTTTAGTTATCCAAAAGCAGAAATAAGAAGCCTGATCCATGACGCATAGATTAGCATTTATCCGTAATTGTTTGTCCGGTTAATAGCATGTTCGTCTAATTGCAATTAACACAAGAAAGAAAGTGGGAACAATCCAGGATACTTAGCTTACAACAGAATGACGATTCATGCTTCATTGATTCACAGTCGGTTCGCTATGCCGAGCAATCTGCAACATCGTGAACAATGATCTCACAGAGAACTGTACTRTACWTAATAGAGGCTACTTCTGGACTATTWCTGAATTTCCAGGCATTGAGACAGAAGATTCTTCAGGGTACAGTTCAACATACTTGTAAATTCGCGTGTGCTTACAATAGTAATGTCAGCTCTACGAGAATTAAATACCAGGTTTTACATAGTACAGGATCCATTCAGCAAAATAAGACGGAACATGCTTTCCGCRACACCGAAAGTGACCGTAAATCCGAAAAGGAATACGAAATAAAACCGACCATACAATAATCGGAGGTTAACATACCAGATCACATCCCTTCAAAGAAGAACACTCGTGCTTTGAAGGAATTTCATGTTCAGCTTCGCTTGAGCTACGACACTGAAAACAAAGAGCAACGCAAAATTAATGTGAACTCCAGACTTACTGTGTCCATCCTATACTCTACAGCTTCGTCGTGGGACGTGAGAGTCCCATGCCAGTTCCACTACCTACATGTTTGAAAGAGGTGGCTTCCAGGTTGTCATCATGTCCAGAGAAGCCTGTTCCTCCTTTCTCCAATGTGACCAAGTTCCTAGCTTTACAAGATTTATTACAAGCCAGGCACTCCTTGCCTGGCGCAATAAACTGATCTGCACATTTCTTACAGAAAACGTGTCCGCACGAGCTGACAGCTACCAGAGTGAGCGTGTTCGTGAGGGTGACGGAGCATGATGGACACATGAACTTGGCACCTTCAGTCTCCACTTCCTTCTTCTCCCTGTGTGGCACRTCAGTRAAGATGATGGGAAACAAGTCCTTYAGTTTCAGTTTCTCATTTCCTTCGGGKCAGCAAGTGTCTGTCGAGGGGGCTTGAACCCGTTCCACTGCTCCAGGTGTTGCTGATGGCAACCAAAAGGCCTTCATCGTCCTCAGTGCTTCTTCCTCATACGATGTAACCCTCACACTGTTCGCCCCATGAAAGATGTGACGATCGTCGGGATTACCAGTGACTTGCTGGTGTGGCACAGCCGAATTGTTCTGCCGGTCAAAAGCATCAAGCTCTCGTTGCTTGTCGGMAGCATTTTTCTCCAACTGATCTACTTTGTCGCTCTTCTCTTGGCTTGAAAATGATGCTAGCTTCCTAAYATCACAAGTCAAAGTAACAAAATCATCAGAAAGAGTCGAGAAAAGGATGACAGACCCAGCGAACACGCTTTGCAATTCCCATCTGACCAGATTATTCCACAAAGATTGTTTCCAAAAGACTCTGAATCGTAATATCTAAGACAATAATAAAAATCTCATTCTGCCATCACCGTTTACTAGGCTGTGGCACTACAGGGCAGCATAGCTACGCTGAACGAGTCTATGTGCTCAGTCGACTTAAAAGCGTTACAAATATGCTCTTGTACAAGTCAGCGAGGCAACACGTGATTATCGTATAAAWTTCGTGGCCTCGAGGTCTACAAAAATTGCAATACTGTACATGCCTATGAATTCCATAACGAGACTTGAGTTTCGTATGTTTGAAGACAACCGACGGACTACCTACATTCATTGGTAGGAACCAGGAAGCAGCGCATGAATACTTGACTAACCTTTTGATATCCTTCTTCTGCGCCAGCAAGCACTCGAATATACATTCTTTGCAAAACAGATGGCCCTTGTTACAGCTCAAGGGATCAATAATAGGCTGCAAGCAGATGCAGCAAGAGTCAAAGGGCTTTATAGAGTCTTTCCCCAGCCGCTCCTTCTGCGTGCCATACCCTAGCTTCTTCCTCTCGTCATACGTGAAGAATGCGAGATCATTGTTGTTCTTGGAGTGGCGCTGTGGCATTCTCGGTTACTTAGCCAACCGAATCCTTCAATTTTCGGTTTCAGTTTCGTAACAAACTGAAGCACAGAAGCTCTGCACTCAAATACTGAACGCTACTGTTCTATTAAGAGAAGGACCAGTAGCTACACGTACAGACTCCTCAAAATTAGATCCAAAACTCAATGCAAACTCTTGATAGCGAGCCTAGAAAAGACAGCGCAAACTTGGCAACAAAACAGACCACGAAAACTCAAAAACAACAAAACTCGGAGAAAAACCCTAAAAACCGTAGGCAGCCTTAAAACGTCCTAAAAGCGTCCACATCCAGCAGCGCGTAAGAGCTTTAGCACTGACAAGATCGCTAGTGAGCATGATTCCGACAGGAAAAATAATCAAYCCCGTCCTCAACTCAATGYTCACTCAAAATTAATTCAACGAAAGCGTAACTAAACCAACAATGGAACCCCCAACAACCGCTATACGATTCCGCTCTCCGGCACTTCCTGAACTGCCAACYACAAGCACRCTCCYAGGCTCCGCRAATTCTGACTCCGTCTCTRTCGCAGCACATGCGCTAACCCCAAACCCCTGGAAAAACAGTAACCCCTRACCGCAATCCCTAACCTCCTCAAAAAAAAAMCCCAGAAAAACACCGAAAAACTTGAAAGAAACACCAATCTCAAAGCCTACGAGTCACGAAACGAACGCACGCAATAATTTCTATCCGAAGAAGCACAAACTAAGCAATCCACCGAAATCCGCGACAGAAGAGAGCGAGCTGCAGAGGAGAAAATGACTAACTTAGAAGGCCGGCCTCCAGGAATACTAAACAAGCCAGTTGGGTTTAGGAGGTCGGAAGAGTAGGTAGGAGGGTAGGTAGGTGCAGGGTTTAGCGGTGCCGGTGGCGCATGCTGCTGATGTGGCATAACTTATTTATTATCCATTTTTTTCATTCATTCGTTGTTAGTTTAATATTCTCGTGGTTTCTTTCTTTTTAAACGGTTCTTGACTTGTTTTTTATTCTTCCCCTATTTCAGACTTGCTTTCAAAAGCCGCCAACTGGAACCTATGATCAGGGACTAAAGTTCGCCTCGTGGAAATTGAGGTGGTGGTCAGTTTAGAGGGGCCAAAGTGACCTCTTTCACTAATCAGTAATTTTTGTTTTTTGAAAAATAGAGTGGTCCCAAATAGTAGGGTGATACTAAGGTGTCTTAGTAGAAATGGTGGTCTTTAGGCACCAATGAATTGTGCCGGAGCATGGTGTAGAAGGCCCTTATTGCCATTAGCTTGGTGCCAATGTAGGCCTTAGGCACGAGAATTTAACATCATTCATGAATGTCGATGTGGGCCTTGGACACCATGCTTTAGCTGCCTTTTCTTTGGTGCCAATGTGGGCTTTGTGCGTCATACTCTTGACACTATTCCTACAGTGTCAATGTGGGCATTGGGCACCATGCTTTGACATTATTCCTTAATGCCTCCAAAAATTCCATAATTCTACTAATGGTAGCACACTAATGACTTTGAGTTTTGTTACTTATTTTTTGATAATTCTATTGTAATTCCTAGACATCATTTTCTTCATGTCAAGTTTTTTTTTCCAATTATAATAAGCAGGTAAAGTAAAAAAAATGAACTTATTGGAGAAAAAACTTAGGTATTGTATTTGAGGCAGCTGTGAAGCTTTGCACTTTTGGAAAAATGAATGGACTTGATTTTAAAGGTATGTATGTACCATATATAGAAAATTTAGAATCATTCTAAGTTGATTAATTCAATGAAAATTTGAATGACTATATGATGTGTTTTTCATTCAAATTTTCTTTTCTTGGCATGAATTTTACTTTCAAACTATAAAATTATGTTTCTCATTCTACCATTCATTTATGGTAAAAATTACAGATTATTCTAAAACATATTATAGTTTACATAATTTTATTTCTATCTTTAGCCTTAAAAATTCATAATAATTTGATTTTTCCATCAAAATTATTGAAAAAATATAACATGAATAGAAAATGCATTTTTGCAATAGAAAAAAATATAAATAATTTATAAATAAATTAAGTAAAAGGAAAAATTTGGTTTAATAGTTGAATTTGACTTTAAGGTCTTTGKTGTGGTTGTTTTGGGTGTAAAAAGTAAAATAAATAATTGAAATTTTTTCACACTAATCTCCTCTCCGTTGCTACTTGTACCTCTTGAAAAAGTTTCAAACAATTTGGGTTGTTTTTGTTATTTTTTCTCATTTATGTTCAATTGTTGCAACAAAAATGATAACAATTACAATTTTTCACAAAATGAATTGAAATTTCTCAAAGTGATATAGAATTTAGAGTTTCAAGTAAGAAAAATATAAGATTATTGTTTGGACACAATTTCCAAGAGTGAATTTAGCTTAGACAAGATGTTTGACCATTTCACAATGGATCACGTCTTTTAGGGGTTAATTTTGTTGACAACAATGGAATCTCATTACAAAAGCATTAGCTTGGATTTATATTCTTGAACTTGATTTTAGATAAGCAAYATTTTATTTTGGGAAGTTGTCTTTCCAAAAAGCAATTTTGGAGAAGGCCAACAACTCTTCTCAATATTATTTTCTTTTCACAATTAGCTTATTGCCATAGTAAATGATGGAGATGATTGTTGCTTTTGTATTTTGAATGGCAATGTAATGAATTGGAAATTAGATAGTGAGGTACAAAGGAATAGTAAAAAAATGAATCGCCTCTTAACATGTAACCAACCTATTGGGGGCCAATAAAGTTTTAACTGCTCAACAAAAATCTAACATTCTATAAACTAGATGCTAATTATTCTAGATAGATTCTATCATCACATTGTTTACCAGCTCAAGTCAACTCTTCATTACATTGACTTGCTCAAACCACCTTCTAATACTAAGGTTAGGTGAATTCTCACACTTGATAATATTTGTCATGGTCTCTTGTCCTACATTCTAAATAAGRTGATTCATGATTGTTTTAGTAACTATTTGCAAGGGCACATAAAAAGAATGTAAGAGGATCCTTTGAAATTGACGTTTTAATGTAGAGGCTTGAATTGAAGATACTAAGCTATATAAAAAATAAACTTATTATTGTTTTACAAAGTTCATATTACTCTCACTGGATGTTCAATATTGCAATGGACTCAAAATTTTATATGAACTTTATAATAGTTGAATGAAATATTTTCAAATTTTTCTTAAATAATTGAATTTGCCCAATTCCCCCAAAAATATTTGAATTGTCAATAAATGGTTAATTAATTTAGTATATTAATATTTTAAAATTACTACATACAATATTCAAAGATTTAATGAAATCAACTAATTGATATATTTTTAATTTTCAATTTTTAAATATAAGTTTTCAAATTTTCAATTATCTTAAATAATTATCTATGAATTTAGAAATTTAATAATTTCAAAATCCACAAATTTTAGGAGTAATCACGGGGGGTGCACTCATTTTTGCCAATTAGAAACCATGAGCAACCAAGTGGTTTCTAATAAATGATAATTTCAACCTCAAATTTTAAACATTGTTTGAAAATGACTATAGGATTCTATTGCCAAAATTTTCTAACTCAAATAAAATATGAAATGATATATAGAAGAGGTTGAAAATGAACTAAATTGGCATGTTTTTCAACTCAAATATTAATTGAGAACACATTTAGATGACCAATGCATCAATATTCATCCCAAAGTGAGCTTTTAATAGAGAGTTATTTTTAGGATTTTTTGTTAATTTTTTAAGCAATTTTTTAGGATATAATATAGGGGTGTGAAAGTTATTTTTTAGCTTTACAATGTATCTAATTACTTCAAAAATCGTAACTAATGATTATCAACAAACAAAATATCAATAATTCAAAACATAAACTTTCAAAGTAGGAAAATTCATTTATATTTTTTTGTTTTCTTTTATTTAAGTTTTATGATATAATACATGGGGTCCAAAGATTTGGTCACTCATGGTTTCTAATTGGCAAAAATGAGTGCACCCTAGGGGAGTAATAGATTTTTAATTTTTTTTAAATTTCCAACATTTTGAGATTTCATAATTCGAGGTTGATCATAGTTGATTGCTCATTTCAAGATTTTAAGATGCCATTGAAGCCATTGAATTATACCCCATTGATAGTGGTATGAAGAACATGGTCACATGATACAATATATAGCTATTTTTTGAAGATGTAAACCTTTATAAAATCATTAGTTTCAACAACTCTTAAAGGTGTAAATTCCTATGATCAATATAATGGTTTACAAAGGATTTTGAGTAGACTTTTGAAACCTTTTGAATTTTTTTATTGTAATCTTTTGAAATTTTTTTTGAATGAACATGCTTCCTAGGAATATAATTTTTTTATTTCATTTGGTGCCTAAAAGAAAAAGTTATGCTTTCCTAAGCACAATTGTTTTTGATTAGTGGAAAACTAAAACATTTTTTTTTATCCTAAAATACATTTATATCTATATAGAAAGTTTCAATTCATTTTATTTGGATGAGTAATGTGAAAATTGTTGAGTTTTATTTTGGGGGCAATCATGGCATTCATTTGGAAAATAATATAGGAATTATTTTTTGCATTCAATTTTTACAATTTTTCAAAATAAAATGTCCATAGGATTTAGATTATTCTACAACAATCTCACATTAGGAAGAATATGAGGTCCCTAAAAGGTTGTGAAAACAAATCAGCCGTAGGGCCCTGTAATATTATTATTATTTTTTTTTATAAATAAAAATAATTGAAAAATTGAAAAAAAAATTGAAAATATGACGTGCCACGACGGATATAAAAAATAAAAATAAAAAATAAAAAAATAAAAATCCATAATAGCACAATGGCCTTTTTGAACTCGCAGTCTTTTAAAGACCTCATATTTTTCTTAATGTATGTGGGATTGATATGTTTCAATTCCATTTTAAAAGTGTGAAACAATTTATAATCCCCTTCTATCTTGTTCCTACTTCTATTTAACAATTTTTTTAAGGATGAATTATTATTATTATTTTTTTAAATTTATTCCTATATTTCCAACTCAATTTTCTACAACAAAGATTTAAACCTCACTATTTTGTAGTGCAAATTGAAGTTAATGGGATTCAAATTTTGAAAACTTAATAAAGCTAGGTGCTAAAATATTTTCATAGAAGTCTATTGCAAGATCCTATGTTTGAAAAAGAAAAATATATTTTCATGCTAGATTTTTTGCACTAAAAATGAAAATTTTGATGTTTTTTTGTGAAACACAATCACAAACTTTTAAGACTAATACAAAAGTCTTGTAAAAGCCATATGAGATCATGTCAAAGCTAAGTAAAATAGTGAAGCATTAAATTTGCATTTAGTGTTGTATATGTTGATTAAGAGAAAAATTTGAAATCTAAGGCCACACACCACCTATGTATCAAAAAAATCATAATGACTTTAAGAACCAGTTGGAGAGATTTTTGAGCATCATTGACTATTATTCATCAATTCTCATATTCAAGCAATTATCACAAACCCACTCCAACTATTGTGGTCTCTTTCTATCCTACTCCATAAATTTTGAACTCTTGACCAATTTTTATTTGCTAGTTTTAATATTCAAACATTCTTTCCTTCCATTTTGACCCATTCACAATTCTCTCTAGTCATTGAATTTGTGATTCAAGCAAAATGACACACCTACATTTGGTCCAAAAAGAGTGAGTGATACCTAGATATTGATAACACAATTTAAACATGAGAACTAGAGTGATCCTTGAGTCAATTTTTGGCACTCCTTCAAACTACACTTTGAAAATTCATATCCTATTCAATCTGTGTCTAAATCATACATGCCAAAGTGCCTTAGAATTTCTTTCACTTGCCAAACAAATATAACTAATATGGAGAATATGTCCTTATCATAGCAAGTACTAGTTTGTCTTGTGCCATTGCCTTTGCCTGAATAAATGTAATAAAGTATTTTTTAGTTTTCTAAAACAAAAAATAACTCAAAAATCCATGATTTTTTCACTGTGAGTTAGAACACCACGAAATAAAGCCTTGTGCACCCTTCCTCACTGATAGCTTTCCAAAGGTATAGATAGATGCACAATTGCTCTTATTACTAGTGACAATTAAGGTAGCAACACCCAAATGTAACACATTCTAAGCTTGGATCACATCCCGGATCACATGCGGGTGATTGGCCACATCTTAAAAGAGTGACAACTTCTTGGAACCCCACCTATCTACTTTAGGTCCACTTGCGCTTGGATTTAGGTCATTTTTTAGGTGTCAAGAATCCGTGTCCACTTTGATCTTAGTCTAGTGTTCACAGTAGGTGCATCTACGTAGTGGTTTTCAAAAATTTGTGTTATATTCATACAAGCTCGTCAAAATACAAAACCCATTTTGTTGATATCCTAAACCATTCCCTAACAAGTTCACATCATTTTACTTTGTAGCTACCCTTAAGATCTGCAAATCTAAAACAAGTGTCCCATTTAGGTGCTTCTACCTTGTAAGTGCACGAAATAATCTTCCCTTCCGTTTGAATCAAAGTCTGCCATAGCTGAAGCCTGGTACCACTGTCGCAATTCCGACGGAAGCTCCCAAGCTGGCTTCCTCCAGTCCAGTACTCCAGTTCCGGCTTCCGACTTCCGACGGAAGCTGCTTCTCGCCTGCCTGCATAAGTTACCTGCCTGCCGGCGGAACTGAAAGCGGGGCATGGTATCGATGCTCACGGATCGATCGATGTTGCTCATGAGTCGCCACCACCCATCCTGATTTGTCAATTTGTGTTTGTCATTTTCTGTTTGTCATGTTGTGCGTGTTTGTCTTTCAGTTTCCAGTTTCCTTGATGGAGGGAGGGGAGGGAGGGAGGGATTACGTTAAGCTTACTTCTGGCTGCAGTGAGATCGTGTAAACATTCTCACTCCTTTAATTGGGACCTGAAAAGGGGAACGACGCGCGTGCCAAAAGTGAAAAAAGCCCCTCTTCTCGTCAGGTCGGTGGGCTCCTTCGGAAGAGTGGAATTATACTGACGTCAATAGCAATC
The DNA here is from genome assembly GCA_006891605.1 of Pleurozium schreberi. Classification (NCBI taxonomy): domain Eukaryota; kingdom Viridiplantae; phylum Streptophyta; class Bryopsida; order Hypnales; family Hylocomiaceae; genus Pleurozium; species Pleurozium schreberi. The sequence goes on from VACF01000673.1 coordinate 31,551, forward strand.
CATGGCTAGAAAAACGACGCAAGCAGGAGGAAAAAATATCTCACAAATGGACGGGGGAAGCTACTTGACTGTACCGTAGTAACTACAGTAGTTCCATTGCGATGGGGGCATTTTTTTAATTAGCAACTCATCTCAATCTTTTCAATTGAGGAATAGGGAATGGATATTTGCATGAAACTCAGGAGAGACAGGACGGAATTCTTGCATGAGAATCATTATTAAAAACACAAAAAAACTGAAGGCAGACAGGTTTGGAAGATGACTTCCGGAAGGATGCACACAACTGAGGAGAAAAAGAAAGTCAATGGAAGCTTATTATTACTAACAGGACTGGTCGCCGGCGGGGAGAACCAACCTAACTTACAGCAAGAAAGAGCCAAACTTTACCTGAAGTTCCACCACCGACGTCAGTTAAGGTGGGTACCTCTCAACCGCCACTTTTTGCTACTGTGCCTAGTAARTGTGGAGTATTGTATTGGTCTAATGTTTGTATTTTCTTGTTGGCTAGTGAAAGGAGGTTCCAACGCACCCTAGAATGCAACATTTGGATACCGTATGCAAAAGTTGTGAAGGGTCAAAGTTTCTTTGGTAGATGTTCTAAAATCGTTTCTTCAACATATGTACATATTGAAATGTACATAGAGTGATGATGGCAGTGTGATTTTGGGTGTAGCCACTTTAAACGTCATTTTAAAGCACAAGATGACATATGTGTGCTATTTTTGTTTAAGGATTTATAATGTGCAATAGGATCCAAGCTTGATATATTTGTACTCTATATTTTAATCAATGTACATGTTCAAACTTGAGATGAGATGGGTATGACCGTATGACAAATAAAATTTAAACCTGAACAGAGAATGCATCTTTTTTAATTTATAACCTTTTTGAAGATTTTAATCAATAATTTTGAGTTTTTATTTAATCATATATTTTCTCATTTTGTTTCATACTCTGTACATACATTATACATACTTATGTATTCCTAAGTTGTCACTTAGGACTCAAAGTTCAGAGTTTTTTAGTATCAAATTGACAAAGCTATTGACTTAAAGGCAAAGTAAGATCAATGTAATATAAAAACTTAGACCCATCTACCATTTAATGAAATTATTCTACAACGGTGGTGAGTTATGTAAGAAATTCCCCTTTTAGTTTTTGACTATTCTCTAAGAGTACTTATTCAGAATCCATCCATGATTGAATGTCACACTCACATATTTGGATTTTCTTGTATAATTTTAAACTCCACCCCTAAAGGACCAAGTAGCATGTTTTGGCAACATAGCATTTCTAGTCATCTATTTATGAACAATTTTTTTTTCTTTGAAAGTTTCATACAACATGTGGTCAAAGAGTAGCTTTAATGCGCAATAATTTTCATAACTTCTTGAAAACATGGTTAAAATGTTATTGTGTATTATTTACTTTATTTTGAAGCTCGGTTAATGTGGGCAACTCAAAAAAATTCATTTTTTTCTAAGAAATAAGAATTTAAAATAATTTTTCTAGATTTATGTATATGTAAAAACTTTGGAGCATTTCATTTTGATTAATGAGATGAAAGTTATGTGGAATTTTGGTTTTGCACGAAGTCATAGAATCTTTATTCTAAAATAGACTTTGAATGCCTTTATATTTAATTCAATATTTAATATTTTTGGAAAAAATAAAATTAAAGGATGTAGAATCGTAGATTGTTTATTACTACATACAACATTAGAACCATTGTAATTGGCATTTTTCAATACCATAACTAAAATCTTAACAATTTTGTGTTTTAAATCATTTTTTACTTCTTTCTACATACTATTTTTTCAAGAATGAATACGAAATATTTTTTTTGGAATTTTTTATATACATTCTCAGCTTATTTCTTCAATAGGTTATGGWGAGTTACAAGTTGAAATAGTTGTAGAATCTACACATTTTTTTGTAAAAAAGTATTGAAGATGAAATCTAACTATATTTTCTTTTGAAGTTTAAGCATCATGATCTTGCAATTGGTAAGCTTTTTTATTTTAAAAATTTAGGAGGGTGTACTCTAAGAAGTTAGCTAAAAGATCTTATAGTTGGATTTGTTAAGAAATAAAATGATGAGTTCCTAAATGTCAATTTTTTCTTATTTGGCATATTCCACTACCTTTGCACTTTTTAGCCGTTTTTTAGCCATGCAACTTGAAGCAATATTCTACATGATTGTGTGATAGTTTTTAGAATTTTGCATAGATGTTCATTAAAATTTATGGAGCAAGAATTGTGCTAGTTTCACWAAATTATCAATCTTTATCTAATTACAAATTTACAATGGAGGATCATTGCAAGAAACACTTACTGATTTATGAGGACTTGATGGTGATGAGATTTGACCAAAAAAACAAAGTCATAACCATTTTTATTGTTTACAAGTGCGTGTGCAAGGAAGGCCTATTTGCACGAACGTGGAGGATATAGAATAGTGAATTTCTAGATTTTCTTTAATAGGGACATCCGGACATGAAAAATTTGAAAAATAACGGATACAATTACAATTACAACATCTAGAAACAAATTTTTTGTTTTTTGTATTGAATTCATTATTCAAAAGTTATAGCAGAGGACAAAAGAGTGTGTACATAAAATGCACGGTGTTCCTTGCAATGACCCTAGAGTCTAGTTCTAAATTAAAGCTTGAGCCAAGACTTTTCAACTATTTTTTTCTTAGCTTGCATTTTATAGAAGCAATACAAATATGTCTTGGATTTAACCAATATTTCATTAAATATGACTGTGTTCCACAAACTTGGTACTTTTTAGTTTAGACCGTGCAGTCTGAAATCTATAATAGTCCTAGACTTTAGAAATAAAAAAGGAATTGAATGGAAAAGGCAGATTTCATATGCCATTTTAATGAATTTCCCATGTTTGGTTTACTACCACTAAGATTCATTTGTCTTTCGGGATATTGCAAGAAAGGGCGTTTGTTACAACACTCATTTCTTTCTTCGGGAGCACTTTAAAATTAGAAAATCAAATTTTAAAAATAATGAAAAATATGTTTTATGTATGAACCTTTACAAAGAAGGTACCCTAGGAAGGAAAACCATAGAAAAATTCTCTAAGTAGGAGAACTATAAAAGTGCAAAATTTCATGAAACTACTTGTTGTCATTGTAATTTCACATTTTAATTTACAAAAAATAGGAAAATACGTTTTTTTTAAACTAAAAATTGGACATTTGGGAAGAGTTGATGGTGATGAAATTTCACCAAAAAAATGATTTAAGAACCATCTTCAATGTTCAAAAATGGCGCGCATGTTTGTACTCATGTGGAGGACATAAAATTGCATATTTTCAAATTTCCTTTGGTAGGTACATGATTTATTACTATTCAAATAGACCATGAAAGTTTCAAATCCATATCATTAAATTTGGGGACTCGTAAGTTGTAACGTAGTGAAAACCCTAAAACCTCAAAGTGTGACAAATTAACAAAAATAGTTTTTAAGTATAAATTCATTTTTTTAATTTCTAAAAAATAAGGGACCTGTTTACCATAAAGTTAGACATATTCAATAAAAATTTCATGTTCATTGGACTAATGGCGAATTTCATTAAAATGGCCACATTCCGTTATTTTGGCACTTTTTACAGTTCAGACGGCGCGGTCTGAAATCTAAACCCCTCATAGATTTTTGGAATCTACACCTGTCTTAGATTTCTAAAATCTATATCTGTCTTAGATGTTTTAGTCGCGGGGTCTAAAATCTAAATACGTCATAGATTTTTGACATCCACATATGTCGTAGATGACATAAAATCTATATTTATCCTAGATTTCACTTAATCAGTTCAAACTCTAGGGTTCAAAATCAGGGTTGTCCGGACGTTCAGGCGTCCGCAGTCGCGTCCGAACGTCTGGCGTCCGCGTCCGCAGCCCCCGGATGTCCCCTGACATTCGGACCGGCCGTCCGATGGGACCGGCCGTCGCGGCCGTATGCTAGAGCCGTCCGCCCGTTGGAGGCGTAGGCGAACGGACTCGAGAATACTTGTTTTTTGAATTTCGCGCGTCCGTTTGCCTACTCTCGCCCGCCTTTCCGCGTCCGTATGTTGCGTTTACATGTCCGCGTCCGCCTATTTGCGTCCGCCCGACCCCGTTCGCCAGGCCGTCCGCCTGTTCGCATTCTGTCCGCCGGACGTGAACATCCCGCAGATTCGGACGTCAGGACGTCCGATTTTGGGACGCAATTTCCCCCGGGACGTTGGACGTGGACAACCCTGTTCAAAATGGCACATGGAATACCGCCAATTTAATGAAATTCGCCATACTAGTGCTTCCAAAGTTATACCTTAAATTGTGACGGGAAATAGTACCACCCTTTCTTGCAATCACCCTTTCAATAGTTTTAATGTGAGTTTTTGGATTCTAAGTAGCATTTTGTGGTTTAAATGTAATGCATGAAACCTCAAACAAAACAATTCAATGACACTTGAGTATTTGACCAATTGTACTACCAAACCTTGAAACTAATGCATTTAAAGGTAAAAGTATTTAAGTACATGACAATAGTTAGATATTCAATTAGGCTAATTTTTCAAATATGAACATGACCTGAGTCTATAATAGTACAATAAATTATACAATGAGAAGCTATGACCTTCGTTATGACCTAAACGCTGTTCTATACAAATTCTTCGTTCACACCCATATTGCCTTTTCACTTCATTTTTTTATTCTCCCTTGTACTTTCTTTGAATATCAACCAAGCCATTTTTTTAATTTTTAGTTTTTTAAAATAATTTTTCCAAATTAGCTACAGCTGCGGCGCGCGGTCATTCGAAGAGGCTGAAGGGAGGAATTCTTACTAGAGCAGCATGTACAATCGCCGCGTGATTGATGATTCTGAAGAGAGAGCCGTCGAAGTGGCTGCTTGAAACTCGAAAGAAAACTCGAACCAAAGGACTTGAGAGCCGGGCTTGAGAGTGGGCTTGTGAGCTCTTGAGAAACACTGAGAATACCTGTGTAAAAGAAAGGGACTTGCACCTCTAATTGACTAGTAAAACTGTCTGTATGACTTATGAGGTGACCTAAGCTTCCCGCTTGCCCACTGCAAGGAGACCGTCCCGTCCCATCCAATGTTCTCTTGCGATCTGCTCTCTAGCAGATCTATCGTGAAAATCAACACATTTCCAAGCTAACGAAAAATAGAAATGTATGCATTTGGCGTTACAGACAATTGCTACGCCTCGATTGTTTCGCCACAGGGACCAGGTAGGAACAATGAAAGATTTTATTATCATTAATTGGCACCGTTAGTCGGCACCGTTAGCCACCCAACTGAAAACTCATATAGTGATATCTACCTTTTGTACGTTTAGAAGTAAAATAATAACTCAATTCTATCTAGTAGCTCTTTCAGGGTTACTGTTTTCACTCTTGAACGCAGTAGACTTGCCCCAAGTATCTAAGTAGCTAGTCTAGTTTTGTTAATCTAGAAAAAAAAAAAAATAGGTCAGTCTCCTTCCAATGCTTTCGGTGGAACTTGACATGGTTACCTTCGTATTGATTTGCGCCATTTTTATTTTTATTTTTCTGAAATTAAAATTTGACAAGTCTCTGAAACTCGTCGTTTAAGTTTAACGAATGTGATCATCTCTTCATCAGGGAAAACGTCAGTACTTAAGGGGCAACAATGTACCTGCAAATTAATAGCATTCCAGATTTCTCATGGGGTATTAATAAGACTTAGCTGGCCGTTACGTCGTTACCCAGAGTAATGCCCAAATGCTGGACCTTTATCGAAAATCCCGTACAGACAAATGCAACTGCAACTGCAACTGCACAGAATGTCTATCTATGGGCTTTTAAAAGAACTGCACAGTCAATGTTCCAAATGAATGATGATCGAATATTAGTATACTCTAGGATACACTAGGAATGGAATATGGACATAAAAGAACATTTGTTCAATAACTTCAATTAATTCCATAGACACCAAAGGACAGTTGTCCAATATTTATGACGCAACCAGACGCAACCAGACGCAACCAGACGGTTTCAAACCTACCTAGGTATTGTTTTCAGAAAGGCTCTCCTGTATATATATGCTTCATTTTGAAATAGGAGGAAAGAACAACTTACCAGGCAGAAGAGGGTCTTGCGCCCTTGCATCCTGACCTGCATATTTTGATGATAACAGAATTCACCTGTAGAGTGTAGACTAGGGAGGCCTACCCAACGAAATTAAAATATTAGACCTATCCAAAATTCATTGCAAACTAACCTAGCGATCTTAAACATTGTTACCGCATATATATTGGTACAGGTCTTCGACCCCTAATGAAAGTAAGTAACTAAAGTAAGTAACTACATGCTCTTTTCAATGAGGGCAGGAATGATTTTGATCGACTTACTGAGCCCTGCTTCGAGTCCTTATTTCAGGGGCAGTGTGGAACTCGATCAAAATCATTCSGAGTCTTAGAATTACATATGAACTCGTTAATGATAGACTTTAMGGCACTCCTACATTTTCATCATGTACCCAAGATATGGTTATTAGAATTAAAACTTCAGACATTTACAAATACGTTATAAGAGTGYACCTAATTTTACAAGGCAACCTAATTGGCTAATTTTAGAATGCCATATTTTGAAGAATGCAGTTTCATCAAAACTGTATTTTGGGATGAGAAGAATTCGATACTATCAGCAGCTAGAGTTCGACATGTAACGTTCTCTAAAAACACTGCAATGGCATTAATTACATTCTTGGCAAGGAAGTGAAGAAACCAATGGCTCAACTACAATTAACGTTAATTTCGTTAAATTGACGGAATGCCTATACTTTAACACTTTCTAATATACCTCTTCTGAAACGCAAATCCATATCTGTCCTACACTTCAGACCTTTATGTCACAAATTTTACCCGGGAATTGCGCCACTTTAACRACATTGACGTTAAATTGATCTGTGGTGAATCAGAAGGAAATTTTGGACCTACGTCCTTGGCATTGAAAGAAAGCTTTCTAATGCTTTTCAAATTTTTTTGTACTAATCGACTTACAGTATCGACTTAAAGTATCGACTTAGCTTAGCGTAGCGTAACTTTACTCTACACTTTAATCTATTTTCTCTCATCCATTCATATTTCGAAGAAGAGGAGAGCAACAGTCATCCCCGGGTGTTCATGATGATTTATTTTCTGTTTTTGTTTYAGACAACTGCCAGGTGCCAACTGTACGAGTAATCATTGACTGAGCCTACACTATATTAGAAAATGTTTTGGATTTGGTTCGTTACTTTAATTATAATAAAGCAGAACAAAACAAAACAAAGCACTCATCATTTCTTGAGAGATGCTCAAGCCATAGCCGCCTTCTCTGAAAATATCGAAAATATTCTCCAACCAATCCTGATCAAAAGTCATCTACGTACTAGCTTGAAGTTGGAGACATAAGATGCTTTGATGCVCATTTCATGTGCAAATATTCCAGTTGAAAATATCAATTGGAATGCAATGATGCTTGTTTGGAGAAACATGAAGGATAGGAGAATTCATCCACTTGTTTGAAGGGTAAGTTGCTCTTTTTTAAAAAAAAAAATTGAACATGTTTATATAAACTAAATTTTTATTCAATTGCTAAGTTTACCTTCAATTTAAATCTTTGACATTGTGTTAAAAAGGTTCTAAATTTTGTGATTGATGAATCAATGTGTGCAGGTGGATAGCACTTGAAGATTGGTATTTCGATTAGGTATTAGTGGTTTGACTCCATTATGCTTATATTCACATGTCATATATGACATAATGTAATTGATATTTGCAACTTTTTTTTTTGGGTAAAAATTATCAAAAAAAATGTTTATTTTTAGAACCCGTCCAAAGTGAATTTGACACGTCCAAAAACCGGTTCATTTTCTGAGAACCCGTCCACTGGAAATGTTTTTTTTTATGAACATGTCCCTGGACATGTTAGGGACCTTGTGAAAAATCACCACTGAACCAACGCTTTAAATCAACTGCCTCATCATAAATTGGGCTCGGACAGAACCCCGGGGGACAGAAATTCGCACTGACTCTGAATCCGATCACTGCCGGGCACAACAACATGACAAACATGTCATTTCTGCGCTGGCTACAGTACACTAAATAAGGTAGGAGGTCCAGAAATGGAGCATCTAAGGGCTGATCAGCCCTTTTCATATGTTTCCTTTGATGGAAATATTTTTTTCTTATTTTCGAGACAAAGAGAATTTGATTAAGATTGCAACACAAGTCGTTTCGTACTTTTTGAAGCATTTTTGAATTACTTATGAATTTTCAAACAAGATTAGTCTTAGGTCCCTATTTATGACCCTAGGTCTTCCATAAATTGTTCACTTGCAACTTCTAGAGAGAAATGGGGAAAGCAAAGAGAATGATTGGCTCTTGCAATAAGTAATGTTTTTTTAATCAATCCATTCAAGGGTGATTGCAAGAAACACTTGTCCTATTTTTTGTCCCCTTGCCCTTGGATAGGTGGTTTTTTGCTCATAACTTTTGCATAGTTTGATCTTTTGGAGTGAAATTTGGAATGAAGGTACATGAGATAGTTTTAGACATTGAGTAATTTTTTAAAAAATTTTAAAATTATTTTACTATTTTTAACCTGCCCCCGATTAGGTGTCTACCTTGGCCATTTTGAAGGTTTTTCGTACTATTTTCTACCCAAAAATCGGAATTTGAAGCTCAAAATTGAGAAGCAAGGACTTATACTAAAGTTACAGAGGTCCACAAAGAGATTTTTTGAAAATAGTAATCTGTCCACCCTCCACATATGCTCAAAGTGCACTACCTTTGCACAAGTGTAAATAACTCAATTTTTTTTTCCCAAAGCTAAAAATGGTTGAGAAGAAGAATCTTCAAGTGAGGAAAAATGCCTTTTTTTCAAAAAAAGTTTCAAAAAATCTAGACCAAAATTGAGACCGTAGGTACATGCCCGAAATCTACCTTGTCCCCCAAAGGGACAAATGGTCCTTTAGGGGTTAAGTTCAAAGCCACCATACATGGTGGCATATTAGGCAGAGATGTGCTGAAATGAAATTTACAAATTGAATTTTGACAAGCCCACATCACCTTCATCACCTTGTATCAATCATAAGATGCTATGTGGCACTTTTTTACAAAACCAATTTAACCCATAAATGACACCAAGGCCATTTTTTAGTCAATGAATGAGAGAGCATCTTTATGTGTAGGATAGAAGTACAACTATTCATCCTCAGAATTAGAGGTGAAAAAGGGAGATCTTCTACCATAGCTGGACTTCCAATATGTGGTTTTGTATTTTTTTAAACCATTGATTCCCATCGTATCAAAACTGTTGATTTCCACGATCACCAGCCCTTCATTTAAAAAGGTAAATATATGTTGAATCTTCACGTAGGGTATGCACGTAGACCGAACCTCCTTCAACAAAGGGAGCAAGCCAAATAAGCCCRTACCCAATAATGCTCTCAAAAGGCTTTAAGAAGCCCACTTCTTTAACCCTTAAAGGGCGTGAAATTTCAAATTGATCATAATATGAAAATTATAATTTAAGTTAAAAAAATCTTCATGTGAGAGGATTCAGTGAAGAAAATAGCATGTGCTGGTTCTAAATAAAAAGTATTATAACAGATAGAAATCCACATTCAATCACTACAAATCTGCTCAAATAACACGAGGATAGAAAATAGTCTCCTTTGTCCTTTGTCTATACTGCAGAGCACTGAACTACCAATCATGTGTTCCAASCAGAAAAACTCAGGAAGCCACTAACATCTGATTGAGGACACAATAGTCCAAAACAACATAACCTTCTCTGGTCACTGCCATCACCACAAGGCACATAGATTGAAATGAGTGAAGAAAAGGTGAAGAGTCATTACCCCGTCCTCCATCCAACCTTGTACTGCATTGACTCTGAGTGTCCAAATCTATTTAAATTCAACACCCAAAAGTCGAACTGCAAAGCACAGTACGTCCGCATGATAAAAGGATTTGATTACCACATTTAACATGCACGAAGATCCAACAGTATTCACAGGCTCCGATACATTCAAGTTTCTTTATCATGACGTAAGTTCTCTAAAGCGACATTCGAGAATATCCTACCTACACACACCTGCCAAGCTATCATCGACTATCTAGCACACATTCAAAGCAATATCAAAGAGGAAAAAGTACGTGAGGTTACAGAGGATGGAGAGTACAACTGTGTTCTAGTGAAAGCCCCCACGAGAATTCCCCATAAGTGCTCCATAGTGATATTGGTTGCCTTGGGGCGCATTCGGATTGAAGCCCACGGGGTTCCACACTTTGGGRTTCTGCGGATCCGGCACCCACTGCAGCTTGCTCATGTTCACATTCTCGGAGAACACCATGGTGAACTCCCCCGTTTTCTCCAACTGGCCTTTCTTGCCTGCGCGCAACACCAAATTCGTCTTGTGGAAGGAGAACACTCCGTTTGTCAGACGAACGATGTCGCCTGGCAAGAAGGCGTCGCACTCGTTTCCCCAGAGCTGTAAATGAACTGCGGCAGTCGCATCCGCTACCAACGCCACGGATACGAGAGGCCCCGCTTCACCGATCCTGGACAGAGGCCCCTTTTCCAATACTATGAATGTCAAGTTGATGTTGGTTATCACCGATGGTCTCAGATCCTGCCCAAATATGCGAGCGCGTTTTATCAATGCCTTTGTCTAACGAAACGTTAAACCCTAAAGATTCAAGGTTTCATGCTTTGAAAATGACCACTTCAAGGTGCATCGTATTGTGAAAAATTTAATTCAGATGGGGCCAAATATTATAGAATATATCCCTAGAATCAGTGAAGAGCATTGGCATGTGTTGGTCAAAAAATAAATGAAATTGAACAAAAGAAAATCTGCATATGTACTCAAAAATTGCCGAAAGAAACATTAAGCCCAATTTGAGACTCGTGGTCCCTTAAAAGGTTATCAACTGCAAACTTAATTACTGCAATATATCAGAGGAAAAGTTATATAAATATTTGGGAGGTTCAGAGTCTCGGTGTGGATCGGAGATTTGAATCATTCATAAATCTCCTCGCAATGTTCGAAGGTAACCGAACGATAGATTCAGCAGTGCATTTAAATCCCTTATCAGAGCAGAGTAACATCAATCCACAACGGATAATCAAGGACAAGCATTCGTAAGCGCAGATAGACCGGTTGAAGGGGATACCTTGATTTGTAGAGGGGCTTGTGTCGGCGACGCCACCTGCTGCTGAGCCATTGGCACTCCTAATACGGATCCTGAAGCAGAGTGCACTAGGTAAGAGCAAAATTTTCAAACTGCTGTTAATGATGTGGTTCTGAGCATATTTAGATGTAGAGATCGGCTACTGCTATCATCTCATCTACCTCACCACTGTCACCAGATTCAAGAAACGATGGAAAAAGAACGCGTACTCAGTCCGTCTTCGCGGCGCTTCCAGACGTGCCCTGGTCTTGAGCAACGCTAGCTCTTGCTTTCGAAAGGAAGGCGGGGTCCGGCAGAGGGGTCGCCCTAACGGGCTTCTCGAGCAGAGCTAGGATGATGTAACAAACAATGACGACGTTCACTGAAAGCACTGCAAGTAATCCGCTCCACAAGGTAGTCGACTGTTGCGACAATCCCTCGCTCCCCGGAAACAGCTGATTGTTGAAGGCGTACAAAACCCAGAGGGGCAATACCCACATCAACAAAGACGTGACGCCTATGTTGAAGGTTGGTAGCACCCCTTCTATTCATGCATGTGCAAAAAGAATTTCATTACATCTCTAATGTGTGTGCCTCTTGCCTCTTCAAAGATCTTGTACAAAGTTTTGACCGTCTAGATAATAGTTGTTCTTTAGGTCTTGCAGAGGGGGATTCTAGCAGATAATATGGGTTTTTTTGTTTAAATTTYTGTCTTGCCAAATTTAYGTCAAACTTCAAGCATTTCAACCAATATGAAGAAGTGTGCTTTCATCATGAAGTTTAGGTGCAAGAACCAAACTCTCGTCAGAGCAATTGTTTATCACTATGCATGAAATTTGTATGCAATCGTTCAAGTAGGAAGCTCTAGGTCACTAACAGTGAATCAATAGACAAACCAATTTCCATTAAAGGAGCAGTGGCCAAAGTCTTTTAGCCTACTCAAATTTGCATCACTTCAACTCTTCAAGGCMAACGAAGTGTATTGGAARGGATGARKTGCTTGTGGTAASARGGATCAGTAAAAAGGAGACAGATTAAATCCCTAGCAGTTTTAGTATCTTCAAACCTTTGTCTTGTCAGCTTGTTAGGATTACTGACGGCCTTGCTTTTGGTGAAACCAGGTGGGCAAGAAAAACTTTCAACCTCCACCCAAAGGCAGGTTCATCAGTAGTTTGAATTGAGCCTTGTAATCCTCTATCTTCCATCAATTTTAAGGAGTGGCACAGCCTTGGTCGACTCTGCTTCAATTACAAGTACAAGACTTAGGATTCTTTATTCAAGAAGAAGTTGTTCTTGCTCTCATTGAGAGAAACTACAAGACTTTTCAAGCCTTGCAAGAGGCCTGTGGCTCCGAGGTAAGAAGTCAAATAATTTCCTGTTTTCACAAGCATTCTGTATCTCTCAAATCTCACATTCTATTGAAGGATGACTACAACCTTGCACGTTCAAATTTGGTGATGCAATTTGCTTTAGTATTCAAAATTATTGGGCCTCATATACACACTAGGTCGAAAAATCTTCAACGTACAAAGATACTATTGTACATATGTAAATCTTTGTAGTCGAAAGCGACTTCCTTTGCCTCAATCCTTTTTTGAATTTTTGAAATTTTTTGTTAATATATTTGTATAAAAATATTAGTTATCACAATTTTATTAAATTGGTCATGAACCCATTGACCTTGGTTGATTTGAGGGGCAGGCAAGACATTCTTTGGGCCCACACCAAACATGGAAATAAATATCAAATCATGATGCATTTTGGAGATCTGACCATACTAATGGAATCGGCATGAATGATTGGGCCTCTACAATAAATTTTGTGGCAATTCAAGTTTCCCTTGTTGAAAGACTTTTTAATTTCCAGCCCATATTTTATTAGTTTTTCCAACCCTACATTTGGTTTACAATTTTGCACACTTGTCTCTTTTTGTCTCTATCCAAATTCATTCTAAAACTCTGAATACCATTGAAAAAGTGTCAATTTCAACCAGAAAGTGGTTGATTGGTCTTTAATGGAGTAAGGAAGGTTGTCACAAAGTGGTTGATTGGTCCTTAATGGATGAAGGAAGGTTTTCACAAAGTGGTTGATTGGTCCTTAATGGATGAAGGAAGGTTGTCTTCTCAAGATTCAAATATGACATTGGATGATTGAGAAGTTGGACTAAACAACGCCTTCAAGCCTTCCATTTTTTTTCCACAAAATGGACATTGAAATGCTTAAGGGTTAATGATAATATTAAGTGGATCTTCCTATAGCSTCCATGCCTCAAGATGTAAACTCCAACAATGTATTTGTAACAACGTAGGGTTCCTAATGTTTCTTTGTTGTGATTGGCCCCTGATTCTCTTTCAGCAACTATTTCTCAAGGTTTTAA